>JANVCQ010675225.1:0-15512 GCA_025531925.1 Erythroxylum plowmanianum | reverse complement strand
ATACAGTTACTGTTTGAAATGTCATTTTTATAGGCAGTAGATTTGAAAGGGTTTTTACCTCCCTTAGAGACTAAATTAATTTTTGCTTTCTTCATAAAAGTTGTAGATTGTCTTTTTATCTTTCCATTGATATAAAATCTGACAGTTTTGGGCCATGGAGTTGATAGATATGATTTTTAGAATTTCTGTCACTTGGTAGGATGATTTTAATTTAGGCAGTCACTTTGAAGTAGGTTTTGACTCCCTTAGAGGCTAAATTAGTTTTTAAATTCTTCATGGAAGTTGTAGAAGTAACTTTTCATTGATACCAAATTTGAAAATTTTTAGAAGTTGGCCTATCGGAAAAGGAAGGGGCAGGCGCTCATGCGCCTCGCGGTCGCGAGCTCCCTTGCGATCGTGAAGGCTTCGTGAGGGCGAGGGGGTCGTCCCTGCAAGCGCCTCGCGAGCGTGAGCGCACTCGCGAGTGCGACGCCGGGTTTTATTTTTTTTTTTTTCTGATTTTTCTTTTTTTCCAAATTCAACCTCCTCCCACTCTTTTGCTTGTAATTTTTTCGTTTGACCTCCGATTTACTCAATTTTTAAAGCATTGGTTTTCTAGAAAAATTCTCTACCCTTAAAAAAAAAATCTAAAGCTTTTGGGGTTAAATTGAAATTTATGGATTAAATCGAGTGAGACAATTGGATGGAAATATTGAACATACTTCCGTACTTTGGTGATTTCTCGATTTATAGAGACCCGAATGAGGTGATTTTTGGTTTTGAATAATCTAGAGACATGAAATTTCATTTTAGCTTAGGAATCGGATTTCAATTTGGGCCCTAATAATTTCAATTTTATTGAGGAAGATTAGGGTGAAATTTTCAAGATCTGTTCGGAAGTAAGTGAAATGAGTTCGTTTTTGACGTTTGACTTGGTGGGGAATTCCTCCCTCGTGGGATGCGCATCCAGATGTCACGTAGGACGTCAGACACATGACTCATCAGGGTGGGGTTCCAACATCATTGAATGCTTCCATTACAAGTCATATATGCCAGGAACAAAATATTATATATTAAATATATAAATAATATAAAGACATTAACCTACTGTAATGTCTGATCTAGATGTTTAATCATTTTAACAAAATTCAATGGCATAATACAAGTAAATATCATAGTCATCACTTTATTTAGCAACATTCAAATTAGTAAGAAAAATTAGTCACTCTCTTTAAATCACCTAAACAATTATACTTGAATGTCAACCAATATTGTAGTCAAATTGAGATATACATAATGTAATTTTTTGCCTCAGAGATTTTTTTTATATAAAAGATAGGAAATGTGGACCAAGGAGCTCAAAAGATCATACTTAAAACCAAGTTGCGCGATTACCTACCATAAAATAAGTGCCTATAAGCACAATATATTTTCCTTTTCTTAGGTCTTATGAATAATGCAATATTAGAATTTTTTCAAAAATAATATATAAACCATATTGCCACCCACCAGTGCAACACTTAAATACTTCTTTTTTTTCATATTTAGCATGATTTGAATCATAGATGCCATCCTTAGCATGATTTGAATCACAGAAGCAATCTTTTTGTAAAAATACAAGGGTAAGGCTGCGTATATCGATGACCCTCCTTAGACCTTATAAAGTAAGGAGCCTTGTGCACTGAATACGTTAACTTTTTTTTATTTTCTTTACTTCCAATTACACACACACAATAACAAAACCAGTTGTCATTCTAAAATATATAGATGGAAAGTTATAAAAGAAATATATTCAACTCTACATTATTATCTTAATTATAATTTCATAAATATTTATTACACAAAATAAACATGAAAGAAAATACAGATACCTAAGTAGTTATAAGTGCATCAATTCCAAACTTCTAATCCTTGTAATATTTCTTGCATACTAATAAATATAGGTAATAAATGAATAGTAAGTACATATTTATCTAAGTTAACCACTACCTAAAAAATTAAAATAAAATCTGATTCTAGCACAATTTTTTTCCTTTTTTGATAATCAAAGATTTGTAAATTTAAGATTAATTGTTGCAACATTATATAATTACTTAGAGGAAGTTTAGGAACCACACTCTGTACTCTCAAGTCACAAATAGATGTAAACTTGCTAACAAAATGCTAGGTATACATAATGTAAGAATAAAGTAAAGTAATTTGAAAATTAGATTCTTGAAGGTAATTTATTAAAATCCTATGAAATTACTTATATAAGTTCTAGGATTAAAACATTAGGATGTCAATTAATGTTAAGTCAAACCTAACATTTTAAATGATGTCAAAGTTAACAAACTTGCAATAACAATTTTATAGTAATTGAATCAATGTTAAATATTATAATATAAAAACCTTCTAATTTATAACAACACTTGCACGAACAATAATACTATCATAAAAAATTAAGTACAAATTCTCAACTTGGATGCAACTTTTCTTTGCAAAATTTGACATATACAAAATTGGAAGTTGGAAATATACTGAAAGATGTAGACTTTTCCCTAACTTTTCCCAACCCCAACAATGTAGCAACATATACAATTGCATCCATGTTCCTCAAATTACACCTAAAGTTAAATATTTATGTTATCAACTTCATTATAATCTACACAGTTACTTGGTTATTATTTTTTTTAATCTTACTTCCTCATTCATTCCTTTTTCTATCTCTTCTTTATTTATATTTTTCCCTTCAACATTCATCATTTGCATCCTCTCCTCCGCCCATCTCTTCTTTATGTCTTAGATATAATGTTAGAAAAATCCAACAAATTGAAGCTTTCTTTAAAATATACCTTCATATTGAACCTATTCTTCTTTTCTACGTCATTAACACTGATAGATACTTAATAGACTATAATTTAGTCCTATGTTTAGTGCCATTTGCTTGTTTATTTAATATTTTTTAATTATTTTGGAACTTAATTTCTTCTCAGTATGCTTTTTAGGTCTTGTTTGCCTTTATAGATCGAAATGAGAGGAAGTCAGGTAAGATTGAGGCAAAAACTGAAAACTTGAAGATGTTTTAAAAGGACACACCTGTGATTGTGAAGGACACACCTCAGTGTGACTTAGACGTGGTCGTGTGAGGGACTATATATGTCCTTCTAACCTTGTATATGTTTATAGGAACAGCTATGTCTATAGACCATGTATATTACTGTAACAATGTTTATGTTCAACATTTGAGTTTTAAAGTGATATTGAAGGACACAGTCACCATACATAGTCATGTGGGTGACCTTGTCCTGTGAAAAAACCTAATTTAAAATATAGAAGTCAATTAAGATGGGAAATTAAAGGAATTTAAGTTTTAAAGACACAATTCGAAAACTGTGCAGATGGACTCAGAGATCTAAATAAAGAGCATATTTTCATCAAATTTTAATGGATTTTATTAGATAAAAGTGGATATATAATGAATTCTCTTATTTTTAATTATTCTTATAAATCTTTGGCTATGTTTTGTATTGGTATGAACTAAATTTATTTAATGCCTAGGTAGGATGAACCTTCGAATGGAATTTGGAATTTAATTATGTATTTATTGCAATTTGATTATTAATTCATTAGATTCAATTATATGTTTTAATTATATCTTGAATCAATATTTCTAAGATATTATTTCATGTATAATTTCATACAATTGAGATTAAGAAGTCCTTCACATAAATAGATCTAGCATAATTGAAAGGAATTACATGCAAACCTAGAGATAAGTCAACATAAATTCTCTAAATTAGGGTCAAACTTAATGGTGCAATTCAAAAATTGATTAAAGTAATCTTAAGAGTTTTAATTAGAAAGAAATTTCAATTAATCAATATGTGAATAACTATTAATAGTCTTGAGAAAGATATTAAAATAAGATAGGAATTTTCACGGGCCAATGGTCTTTAATTAAACTGCATAACAAAAGGTTAATAGCTTAAAAAAATCTTTAATGGATTCATTACTTAGGTAATACTTATTTGATTTGGTTAATCTTTAAGTGATTTGTTTTCTTGATTATTATTTCTGTTACAATTTAGTTTTGATTTATCGTTTTAATTAAAAAGATTAAAAAGCACCTATAAGTATGGAATGTGGAAATATTTGGCAATATCTTCAAAAACTCCAACAAGGTAGGGGCAGATTCTAAAAAAGTTGAAGGTGATTTTGAAGCATCTCCAAAAAATCAAAGGGAAATAGCACTAAAGGAAGCCCATGCCAAATTACTTAGATCCCTTGTAGACGAAGAAATTTTTTGGAAGCAAAAATCTAAGATCAAATGGCTTAAAGAGGATGATGACAACACCAAGTTCTTTCATGCTTCTATGAAAGCACACCACAGTAAAACTCATATATCGTAGATAAAAAATGAACAAGGATAATGGACTAATGACCAAGAAGAAATCGATGTAGAAGAAGTTCATTTTTTCACTTACCTCCTAAAACTTAAACGAGATATTGATAATAATGCAATTGATCGGCGATTTGTCTTTGGGTTATCCCTTGGAAATCGAATCAAAAATTTAATTCCAATGATTGCAATATAGAGTGCAACCTCAGGTCGTCTCACTTAATCGGAACCTAGTGCAATGGATCTAGGCTAGCCTAATTATCATAAAATGCTACTAAATTGGTTAGGAAGGGGGGTTTTGGATCTTTGAGAAGTCTACCTAAATTGAGCTAATTGAAAGAAACGTATAAGAAACGGTGTTTTTGGATTTTTGGGAAAGGAAATTGAAAACTTAAACAATGATCAAATATGATAAAATCCTCTTGAAAACGAGCTTTGACTATCATAGTTCAAAACAAATCTTTTTTGGGAGCGAAAGTCACTAAGTTTTAAAATGATAAACCTTAAAGAACTCTTTAAGTCCAAGATTTTAATCAATGAACTCCATTTCTTAAAACCTTGTTGAATGCATCTTAGTGTGTGTAATGGGTAAGTTAATGCAAGTGGTCAATTGGGATCAAACATCATCTCAATATCAAACACAACTAGGCAGATAAAAGAGAATTAACACAATCACCAAAAAGACATATATGAGACTTCATATATTAAAGCTCAAAGTTCTACATCCATAACACAATACATTGTTCAATACTTGATTAAACTATAATAAAAAAAATCCAACTACAGAGCATAAATCCTAACTCAAGAGTTCATAACAATGTAGTTAAACATAAATGAACTACTCCCCTTTGAAGCCCATTGAACTCAAGCCATCACTACATCTTTAAAAGGAAATGGTGCTTAGCTAAGCATCACTTCTGGAGCACTCACAATTGTAAACACATCGATAGCATCCATGGCAGCAGCAGCAGATGATGAAGGCAACGATGAAAAATGGAATGGATTACTGGATGAAGGTATAGAGTGAGAGAGATGATAGGTGTGTATAAGATGCGTGTGGTCGGCTCTATGTGTAGTGTTGTCTCCTCTCCTGTAACCTAATTTAGCAGGTTTTTAAATATAAGGTCGGTGGGTCGGGTCAAACAGTGAGAGATTTTTCTAAATATGGTTTGAGTTTTAGATGGTTCACCGTGGCAACAGGTAAGTTCGCTGTGGGGTGCTTTTCTCGAAAAGTTTTGCCTTTATGCTGGATCCTTCACCGCGGCGAAAGAATTAATCTTCACCGCGGCAAACATTTCCCTAAAGGTTTGCCTGGATTCTTCATGTTTCGCCGCAGCGACAGGTCTACTTTACTGCGGCGAACGTCCTGTAGCGCATTTGCTCTTGTTGACTTGACTTCAACCCATCTTTGACTCCCTTCTCCTTGAGGTTCCTATAATGACAATAGCAATTTGCAGTATCAATTGTTCTCAGAAAAATTAATAGTGCAATTAATACCAATTTGTAACAATTTTTACTATCAAATTGCATAAATAAAAGTACGCATTCAAGGATTAATTTCAGCACAAAATCAAGAACTAGGAGTCAAAAAGTATAGTAAAAACCATGAAAGTGTCATCAATTTATATAATAAACTTGGGCTCAATCAAATTCCCCCACACTTAGACCTTTATACTCCTAGACAAAGTTTATAAGAGTCAAAGAGATACAAGTGCAAAAGAAAAAATTCTAACCATGCTTAAAACAATAATAGGAAATTGGCAAAAATCACTTTCTCAGAAATCAATCAAAGTAGATTGAAAGAGTGCTAAGAAAATAAACACTATAAGAATTTATTCCAAGAGATTGAACAAAAGAGATTTCACTAAAGGTAAGGTATTTGCTCTCATCTCACTTGTGTTTAGGGATATTTTCACTCTAAAATCCGCTTAGTCCATTCTCTACCATAAGCTTGTGACAGTCCTACTTCTCTACTACAAGAACTATAATTTTGAAAATCAACAGAACTTTTTAAGGTTATAATGCACGAAAGGCTAGATGAAATGGATGGGATGGACGAAGGAAGAGAAAGTATGAGTACATGCACTACAATTATGAAATAGATGTCAATAGTAAGACAATATTGACACATATGATAACTATTTTTTTAGAACATAAATATAACACATACATATAAAAATATATTTGTTGCTTTTTTTGTATTTTTCTCTTTTTCTTTCTGTTCTCCTTTTTTTCAAAACACATATGCAGAAAAATTTTTTCTTTTTTTTGAAATAACTAGAAGAAAATGCAAAATAATCTATTGACACCATATAAAGATGCATGCATGTACTCATAAATAATGGCTCAAGAGGCTAGCAATGGATAAGTGTTTATGGGATTGTGTTTGGATCAAAGGGTTTTGAAAGAATGCCTCTATCATGTTAACAAAATTCTAGTCCATAAAACTTTGATTAAGAATTGAAACAAGTTCTAGAGAGATATGAAATAAGCAAATGCACACAAGAATTGAAAAATTTAGGCCTAAATATCCTTCCAACAAGGGTAATATCTCAATGAATAATCTCAAGTCTTAGAAACATAAAGTGCTACTTTGTCAGCATGCCTTCACTTACTTTGTGTTGAAAACATCGAAAATAAAATGAACCAAAACTGACTATCATTTAAAGAATGGGAGGTTTTTTCGAAAACACAAGAATCACTTTGAAACTTATAAATTCTTTGAGAAACAAAAGTGACAAGAATCTAATGAGGGAGAATTGTTGAATTGAGACAAAATTTCTCAAAACAAAATCATTTTTGCAAAAGTTTGGTGCTGCGGTGAACTGTTCAGTTCACAAATATTGCCGCGGCGAAGGATTAGTTCGCCGTGGCAAAAAACATGCATATGACCGCGGCGAAGGCACAGTACGCCGCAGCGAAAAATAGCAAAAACTTAATTTTCACAATCCCTAAGCTTAAAATTTTAACAGTATGCATAATTGACTAACACAGACATGTAAATGGCCAAAATGGAGCACAAACAAGAATAACAAAGTGGGAAAAGCTCCCCCACACTTAAACGACACATTGTCCTCAATGAAGAACAAGTAACATAAATAAGCAAGAAAGTGAAAAGGGAAAGAGCCATAATAACAAAATGGAGGGACAAAAAGAAGTATATAGATAAATCTAACTAATGAACTAAAACAAAAATACAACAAAAAGAAAATACAGAAAGAAACACTCAAACTAGGCCATCTAATGATCATCTGCAGTGGTGGAAGGGGCGGCCCCAGATGTGTCGGAGCTGTCAAGGGGGTCATTTTCCTCAGAAAAAAGTGGGAAATGCAGATGCACAACAATCAAGGCATCCATCCGCCAGTGATACCGTCGATCTTGCTCCTGTTTGACGACCATCTGGAGGAGAGTCTCCTGAAGAGCATCCATTCAGCAAGCAAGTGTTTGTAAGGTAATTGGTTTAGGAGGTTCCGAAATGGAAAGATCGTCCTGACGAGGCAAGGCCTCGGAATGGGGAATAGCAACATCTGGAAAGAAGGTGGAAGGGATAGGGGTGGGGCTGGGGGCTGGAGTCGGGGTTGTTTAAGGCGTACATAACAAAATAGAGGGGTCGGGTCAAAATAGCTGTCATTTTTGTATTTCGGAACTTTATGGGCCCAAAATATGTCGGTGATGAGGTGAGGGAAGATTATGGAGTTGGTGAGTTTGGCGGTAGTAATGGAATCACGAAGGGCGGAGGCAATGACATTAGCTATGTTGACCGGGTGACCAATCATGAGAAGGTACAAATAAAGGGCTTGTTGTTTGGTTATATAATAAGATGCAAATAGTTGTAACATCATAAAGTGATTGTTGTATACATAGAGAAAATTAAAGCCTCATGAGCTGAATTTTGATGCATGATTTAGAATTTACTGCAATAGTAATTGCGTTGAGAGCTTGGAGACATTATAGGTACAGTGAAACATTTTGGATTTTATATAGATTATTACATTATGAGGTAATTATTGAGTTTGAAAGAAATGAAAATGAGACTAAGACAATGGGTAAAAACTAGTGGAATATTTTGATGTATAAATGGGTATTTCCTAGTAAAGTTAGTGTTGTATCTAATGTATTGAACAGAAAATTCAATAGTGGTGTAGTACAAATTCAGATATTCAGGTTACAAATCTAGTGCATTAAAGAACATAGAATGTCGAGTTGAATGTGGGGTAAAATGAAGTATTACTAGTTGCATTGAAGTTTAAGATCAGTTTCATGTGAAAAGATTAGCAAAGCCCAAATTGGCGATCCAGAAATTGTAAATCTTGAGGAATTGAAAATGAATCATAAATTTGAGTATGAATAGGAAAAACGTTACTGTGTGATTGAAATAAGTATATGTACTCGATAAAGATGATTAAGCAAAGAGATTATTAAAGAAAGCACAAATATCAACCTAAGCTATATGTCATAGTAGGAATAAGCCAAAACAGCATTTCTCTGCTATGGATACAGAAACAAGTGACTATATATATGAGTTACTAACAGTTCTACATGTTGGAGATATCATTAGAATAATGTATGAGGCGTTATACGACAATGAGAGTCGCTCGCCCTTACATTAAAATAAAGAAGGCCTAAAAATTGATAAAGGCCAAAATCGATTTGAGATACTATCGATTAGTGAAATTGATATATGTCAGAAATTAAGTGATTCAAGTAAGATAAATGAAATTGGTGGATCAACATCGAGGTTATGGAACATAATAAGATGGACATCATAGTGGAATGTATTAACACTAAAGAGATGTGAGGTATCAAGCGAAAGATGGAATGTCTTTGAGAGTATCACCTTGCTAGGGTGTGTTTAGATTGAGAAAAAATGTGATCAGGTTAGGCAAAAGGATCAACTAAGCTCAAATTGTATTAGTCCATACGAAATTATTGTGAGAATAGGACCATGGACTTATGAGTTAGTGTTATTAATAAAAGATGTTTCAAATTCCCACAGTAATAAATGGATATGTTTAGGAAATATTGCTATGATCAGATATATGTGCTCTTGATACCAGAAGTGGAATTAAAAGTGATCATTGAGGAGATGGTTATGATGGTGTGATATCTGAATAAATAATAGAAGGTTTGATTGAATCCATTGACTACAGTCATTTTAAAGAAAATTATTTGAGTGATAAAGTTAAATGGGGAACGAAAGAGCATAAGAGGAAACATACCCCTACCTCTTTGATCAAACATATAGGAATTTCGAGGAATAAGGAGGGGAGAATTGTAACATCCTATCCCTATACTAAGGGTTAGAACCCTAAAATTTGGTACATGTGAGATCAAGAGAGATTGAGAAAACTGCATTTCATGCTCATGCATAATGTTAGCATATACACATGCGAATTTGAATTTTTTTGCACACATTACAATGGATGTATATGCACTCACTTGACATTTCCAGGTATAATTGATTATAAATGTGAGTATACTGAGAAATGTGGTTTTTATATGTGTTAAAAATTGAATTGGGGAGTGTATAAATTGATTTAGAATTTTTGGAAATTTTTGGAGAAATTTCTAGAAATTGTTGAGTATTTTACCTAGGAAAAATGCCAAGTGGCAGAACAATTGGTGAATAGTGATAGAAATAAGGGTCAAATGGCAATGGAGATTTTTATAAATGATTTTGCGATTTAATGACATTTGTCATTGAAAATTGGAGACAATTGGAGTAGAAACTGGAGACAAAATAGACTAGTTATTAAAGTGAACCAAAAGGGACCATGAGAGAGTGGCATATGGCAAGTGACAAGTGTCACTTGCCACACCACTTGTTAAGTCACTTTTGTATCAAGTGAAAGATTTTGGTCTTTCACTTTCCAAAAATGACACCCACCCCATTTGGCTCAGCTTCTACATTTGTTCTCCATCTTCTCCATTCTCTCCCTCTATGAAACTTACTCTCACCTTACGATGTTTGATTTTTATCCAACTCCTTCACTTTGTTTCTTCAATATTCATTGTTTTCTCCTTCTTCTTGCTAAAATACCCAACCTATTTCACCTTCAAAGTTGATTTTAGTGCATGTTAGAGGAGCTAGGGTTTCTTAGTGACTTGAGGGAAACATGTAAGTAAACTTTGTTTCTCATGGGTTGTCTTAATAGAAGCATATTTGATGATAGTTATAGGTAAAAAAGGTCATGAAATGAGGATGGGTACATGCTACAAATGTGAATGAGGAATGTGGTAGATTCATGTCTTGTTTCATATGGATGATGATTAATGATTCATAAATTGATACAGAAATGTTTAAGAGTTAGAATGAAGTGCAGAAAATGTGAATGTTGAATGGATATTGTTATGTTATGTTTTTGATGGATAAAAACGTGGATAATTGGTTGTTTTTGGAATGAATTGGATTGGATATGGAATTTAAATAAAATGCAAGTATAGTGTCTTGAAAAGAGAAGAATTAGGGTGAAAGTTTAGAGACAAATTGATAATGGTGTTTAAAGTGGTTGGAATATGCTAGCTGTAACAATTCCACTATATATGCTTCTGTAATTTAGCCATAACTTGTTTTTTAGTTACCCAAATGAGATGGTTTTTGATTTTGGTTAAATTAGAGACATAAGGCTACATTTTCCATCAAGACATCGAACTCAAATTCAGTCCTTATGAGTTTCTAAGTTTGACTTGAAATTGAGTACTGAGTGCAGAAAGTTGATGATGAATGTGTATTTATATGTATGTTTTGCTATTAGTGTTTATGATCAATCATGGGCTATAATTTGGTTATGGATGATATTGAGTTGAAATGGAGTTAGAATAATGGATAAATGATGACTATTGAACTAGAAATGATTGACTAAGCATGAGGAATTGAATGTCGTAAGTAAAGAGTTAGAAATCTGGAAAACATAGAATGCAATTGGACATACTTTAGATCAAGAGGCATAACTTTTAATGTAGAACTCGGATTGAGGTCATTTAGGCATGGTTGTAAAAAGGACTTCGATATCTACAACTTCTATGAAGACTATGAAGTGAGATTTTGATGTCTAGAAGGTCATAGTTTCAAGTTTCTGTAAGTGATCTGTAAAGGTCAGTTTAATAGAAATGGATATCTGCCTAACGGACATTCACGGGTCAAGTGACCCTAATTGAGACTTAAATGGGTCTTAAATTGAACCTAGAATGATCCTTGGTTTATGTGACTAATGTTTGATAAGTTTGAAGTGAAAATGAAGGTTATAACTTAGTGAATGAAGGGATAATATTAAAGAACCCAAGGCATGAGTATAATGGGCATGAAGATGTTCATATGATTGTAACTATGATTCATAGAAGTGAGTAATATGTATTAAGTGATTAATTGTGGATGAGAATGGGATATTATGAGATCAAATGAGGTTAGAAAAGAGTTGACGAGAAATTGAGTTATGATGTAGAGTGACCAAGTGTTCTTGAGATGTAATCTTATGAATAAGCTAGACACCTAAAAAAGGTAAAGATTGGATGGAGAATTTAGAATGGTCATGTGCAAATGCAGTGTAAATCTAAGTTTAGTTAGACAAATATGAATCATGAAATGAGAATGAGCATAAGATGTGGAATTGGAAAATATACCCGAGAATTGTCATTGAGCATGCACTATACATTACACATATATATGTGTGAAAAAACTGAATGTTTATATGATTATGCTATTAATAATGTGAGTGCAATTTGTGTTTTGTATATTGATGATGTAGGATAGAACGTCCACATCCAGACATTTCTAGATCATGGAAGCTAATGCTAATCTGGAGCGTACTGTGAGTAAACCTAGATGGTCTTATTTCATTGTTTTTTTTTTGTTTAGTTTGGTTTTTGTATTAATTGACTACTGAATATCGATATGAATGCGTCTTGATTGTTGATTTCGGACAGAAGGTCTGATGATTATGATGATTGATGAGATATTGAAGTGCTGCTTGTATGTGAATGAGAAGAACAAAGTGTACTTAATGTGATTGTTAAGTGTGTTTTGAATGTGCATTGGCACGTAAGTGAAAGTGTGATTCTCAATTTAATGTTGAATGTCGGACTAAGGTCCGATGATATGGGAATGTGATTAAATGGGATTATACAAATGTGATTGATGCATTTCATTTCATGAACGTATGAAACATAATGGAAGTTATAACCAGAGTAGCCACCGATCAGAGCTTAAAGCTCAACGAGTAAAAAAGAGCCTCGAGCTCAAAAGTGATTCAGAGCCTCAGGCTCAACGTTTAATGAGCCCTATATGGGACAGTTATCAATGAGCCCTATATGAGACAGTTTAGGCACTCGGTCACTACACAATAATAAATGAAAAGTGGGTCTCATGTGCACTTCATATGTATAATACGAATGATTAAAGTGTATTAAGTGTGTGTGATATGAAATGATGTGAATGTGAATTATGTGTTATATGACTGGGTGAGCCATTGATGATAGTCACTTATTGAGTTCGCAAAACTCACCCAAAATTTGTAATTATTTTTCAGGATCAGAAGAACACCTTATTAGGTATATGGGAGTATCCCTACAGCATACTAGTGAGGGATAGAGGTTGGGATTAGTTCGTGTCTACATTTTATTTTCCTTATTTTTGTCCTAAATCGTATTTTTTGCAAATTATTGTATTTTGTATATTTGAATATATTTATTGTGTATAATTTTCCAATTGGAAAGGTTTTGCAAAAGAGATTAATCAAAGTGTAATATGCTTTGTTTCTGGAGTGGGCCTTAGTGATTAATGAAATTCTGATGATTTGAAAAAGTTTGTGAATAAAGCGGGCCCGATTTGGTTATGGATTTCTACACTTTATGTTTGTGGTTACAAAAAAATTGTATTGAAATTTGAACGATTGAGTGCTCTAGCATGCCAATCTCGCAGGACACGAACTCGAATATTACCCACGATGTCAGGTTCGGGTCCTATAGGAGTAGGGTGCTGCATATAATGCCAACTTGAATTGCAAACAAAAGATCGTGGAGTTCCAATTTGGCAACGACAGAAAGGTGGTGATTATGGAGGGATAGAAAAGTAAGTCCGACCAGAATTGTTTCGGCTCTAACAACAAAGAAGATGATAAGGAAATGGTGTGAAGTGTTTTTAGCCTATATGGTAGAAACGAAGGGAAATGAAGGAAAGTTAGAAGAAATTTCTGTGGTTATGGAATTCCTGGATGTCTTTCCTGAGGAATTACCAGGACTACCACTGCCTAGGGATATTGAGTTTCCCATTGAACTTCTTCTGGGTGCTGTACCAATCTCAAATCCACCTTACTGAATGGCTTCGGAGGAATTGAAGGAGCTTAAGGAGCAATTGGAAGATTTGTTAGAGAAAGGTTACATTAGGCCAAGCTCTTCACCTTGGGGAGTTTCGGTTCTTTTTGTAAAGAAGAAGGATGGATCATTGAAAATGTGTGTGAATTATAGGAAGCCTAACCATGTCACCATTAAGAACAGATATCTACTCCCACGCATAGATGAATTGTTTGATCAATTGTAAGGGGAAAGGGTCTTTTTGAAGATAGATTTGAGATTAGGTTACGATCAGTTGAGGATAAAGGAGTCTGATGTGTCAAAGATTGCTTTTAGAACATGGTATGGCCACTTTGAGTTCTTAGTCATGCCTTTTGGATTGACGAATGCACCTACAACTTTCATGGACTTGATGAATAGAGTCTTTAAACCTTTCTTAGATCAATTTTTCATTGTCTTTATTCATGATATTTTGGTCTATTCTAAGAGTGATAAGCAACATGAGGAATATTTGAGGATTCCCTTGGAGACACCGAGGAAGAAAGAGTTGTATGCTAAATTCAACAAATGTGAATTTTGGCTAAAGGAAGTAACATTTCTTGGACATATGATTTCAGAGTAAGGGGTACATATGGATCCGAGGAAGACAAAAGCGGTTGTGAAATAGGAAGCACTTAAGAATGTAGCTAAAGTGAGAAGTTTCTTAGGATTAGCTGGGTATTATAGAAGGTTTGTGGAGGGCTTTTCCATAATAGCAGCTCCACTTTCAAAATTGACAAAGAAGAACCAGAATTTTTGTGGACAGAGGAGTGCCAGAGCAATTTTGGGTAATTGAAGCATAGGCTTACAATTGCACCAATTTTGACCTTGTCTTTGGGTAGTGATGGGTATACAGTGTATAGTGATGCCTCAAGGAAGAGATTGGGCTATGTGTTGATGCAAGGTGATAAAGTGATTGCTTATACTTCTAGGCAATTAAAGCCTTATGAGATGAATTATCCTACGCATGACTTGGAGTTAGCTGCGATAATCTTCGCATTAAAAATATGGAGACATTAATTATATAGAGTCACCACCAGGGTGTTTACAAGTCACAAGAGTCTTAAGTATTTGATGAGCCAGAAAGAGTTGAATTTGAGATAGAGAAGATGGTTAGATCTACTAACGGATTATGACTTGATGATAGAATATCATCCAGGGAAAGGTAATGTAGTAGCGGATGCACTTAGTAGAAAATCAACTATGGCATATATGGAGATAGTGTATCTTCCTTTATTGAAGGAATTAGCCAAACTTAGGGTGACATTGAGACAAGTCGAATCTGGTTATATATTGGCTAATTTTAGAGTAAGACCAGTGTTGAATGAGAAGATTAAGGAATTGCAGGAGCAAGATGAGTATTTGAGTAGGCCCAGAGAAGAGATTAAAAATGATAAACCCTATGAAATAGAGATAAGGTAAGATGGATTCATGGTGGAAGGTAACAGGCTATGTATTCCTTATATGCAAGAGTTGAAAGACAAGATTCTTGATGAGGCACACAATGCGCCTTATGCAATGCACCCAGGAAGTATGAGAATGCATAGGGATGTGAAAGAACATTTGTGGTGGAAGGGAATGAAGAAAGATGTTGTATATTATGTTAAAGTGTGCCAGCAAGTTAAAGTAGAACATCAAGTGCCTATCATTAAGCTTAAACCTTTGTCAATTCCTAAATAGAAATGGAAGAAGATTACGATGGATTTCTGTTAGATCGGAAAAACAAAGCATGCTATATTTGGAGAAAAGGTAGATTTCAAAACTTTTAAGAAATCATTACTTGCAGTGGAAGCAACAAATCCAAATCATCATGCTAATCCATACA
>JANVCQ010675123.1:0-15538 GCA_025531925.1 Erythroxylum plowmanianum | reverse complement strand
AACTAAATGTCATTCCACTAAAGACAATTAGTTGAACTCTTGAATTATTAAATATTATGAGAACACATATTTTATGTTCAATTGCAAACCATATTTAGAACCTTATTATAGCCATCCGCACAATAAAGGGTAAAATTACTGTTTTTCCCTTATGTTGATTTTTTCTTCTAGATCTCCCGTTTTATTTTATATGGTGATTAACAAACAATATCTCATCTTGGTGTTAAGACTTAATGGGTAGCTAGTCCATCAAACTACTGGCGCCAGTTTAATCAACAAATCTCCTTAAAATATCTAGAAGTGATGATAGCACTATAAACTCTTTATTTGAGTGAATGTTCCCAGATACACATTTCAATTGATAATTCCAACATGTAGAAACTGGATTAATACTCTGTAAAAATCCATTCTGATTATATCAAGAATTATAATGTAACACATACGAGTTCACCACTCATCAAGATTGTGGTCCAAAATAAGCGAATGCTTAAGTTATATGTTTTAAGATTAAAATAACGACCCGCTTTATTATTGAAAACATACTTGATTCCAGATTCATTTAATAGTGCCATTATAGATAGTCAACTACTATCATGATATGAAACTCGTCATTCTCTTTAAGTAAACTCCTTTACTTATATGGAGATAAATCGCAACATTACAGTCTAAATCATAATCAAGCGACCAACTTGATTATTCAACTGTGAATCCATTAATTTAGATTTTAATAATATACATGTTTCCCATGCGTCTCTATGTATATGTATATTACTTACAAAAGAATCTTGGTACCTTTTGACTAGATATATAATGCTCGCACAAATAAAACCAAACTCTTTTGTTTTATTAATAATAAATATTTTCATTACAAAACTGTAACTG
Organism: Erythroxylum plowmanianum; assembly: GCA_025531925.1. Lineage (NCBI taxonomy): Eukaryota > Viridiplantae > Streptophyta > Magnoliopsida > Malpighiales > Erythroxylaceae > Erythroxylum > Erythroxylum plowmanianum. The sequence continues at coordinate 14,656 of JANVCQ010675123.1, read as the reverse complement.
AAGAAGATAAAGTTACATGTAAATACACTTGCTTTCTAGGGCATTATATTTACATAACTCCAACAAACGAAAAGTAAATACAAGAATTCGATTCAAGAATTGTAAAGCAGAAATTAAAAAAAAAAAACAGAATCAAACTAAGCAATCACACATGTCAGAATGGAAATCCATCAAGATAGTTAATCAAGTTATGAGAGAGGGGATTTTACCTATCATTAATGCTAATCTAGCAATTTATGTGTTTATGGGGTGTCATTTTTAGATGGTCGTAGGTTTGATTACTCTCTCACAAAATATCCATTAAACTCTAAATTGTAAACCCTCATCGAATTATGAAACTTGTAATCTCTCAATTCATATATTACCCATAATTCTAATTAGTTCTAAAGCTCTCTAATAGATAATCGAGTCTCGCACAGGATCTCTCTCCATGAAATTAAGATTGATTAAGTGGTCAGTTAGATCACCTAACTCTCATTAGTCCAATGTTATAATTTTTATACGGCTTATTAAAACACTTAAAACATAAATAAATCACAAACTAACACAATTCTACCCTAAACACATACTAACCAATCAAATAAACGGCTAAACACATATCAAACCATACCCTAAAATATGATGCACTTCACACCTATCAACATCCCCACACTTAAATGTTTGCTTGTCCTCAAGCAAACAAAACAACAAACAACACAACACACAATGCAACAAATGAGGCAATGGCTTTAACTTCACGAATAATTTAACTCTAAACACAATCATTCAAGTTGTTCCAAATTATTAACATGCAAGATCTACATCTAGGGGCTCTAGACTAAACATACATATTAATCAAAACTCAAATGTCAAGTTACTCACTCTTTTCAATTGCACTCACACATTAAGAATTCTTTTCTCATTCAAACTCTATAACTACTCCTAAGTACATTTTCATGAAAAGTCAAACTATTTACAAGTTCAGTAGGTTTTATTAGGAAACACATTTTTCTAAAAAATATTTTTTTAGACATGGACCTAGTCTTTTACTCGGAGACAAACATTGGTAATGAATATTGATTCGGTGACTCGACTAAATCATGTTATTAAGCTTCTTGGTTAAAACATCATTATAGCCTTTTGGCGCAGAGGCACACATTTGTGATGCATGTCGATCCAGTTACTTAGCTACATCATGTTCTCAACTGGATATTAGCTCTATTTATAACCCAAAGGCTAGTGGAATAGTTATTTATATAAACCTAACCACACATTTTTTTATTGCCTACCTTGTTGCTTAAGCTACTCGTTTTCATGAAAAAATACTAGTAGAGCTATTTAAGTCAAAATACCTAAAATTATGAATGAGTATGACAGTTTAAAGGGTGACAAACTTAGACAAAATCCTAATTAACTTGCATATTTAGCCAAAGAACATAATTCACTAATTTTGTGAGCTAATGAGTCTTCACAACCTAATAGACTATGTTCAAAATTAAACCAATTTCAATCCATCTAAGCCATTGACACATTCACACAATTTACAAAATGTAGCCTAACAAACTATCATACAATATGCAAAATTCACATTCAAAGCAAAACATATAACCTTCCCCACATTTGAGCAACACATTGTCCTTAATATGATAAGGATACATACAAGCACAAATAGGGGAATGAAACAATAAGTGGAGTGTAAAAGAACAAAATACTAATAAAAATGAAAAGAAAAGGGTTAGACCAAGAAACCATAATGGTGACTAAGATGGTGATATGTCGGAGGTAGAGACCAAATTCTAAATCGTTGATATTTATTTATGGAAATGAAACAACTTTAACTTCATAACAATATAAATCTACCTAAACGTGCTAATTTATGGTTATTAGCTTGACCTTGTTTCATTAGAAACTCAGCTGGGATCAATTATGAGCGACTTGCTTCCACCCTTTTCATTCAACATCAATTTTATAGCCTGTGAGTAAGCTACAAATTGCAAAATGATTAGAAAGACAATATTGATAATATTATGAAAACCAATAAAGCTTAGTAGTGTCTTTTTCCAAGCTAACTGTTAACAAAATAGGAAATAATAAAACTCCCTGAATCTTCCATGGAATCCAGCAGTTTGTCGATAAGAGGGTGAGTTGTTCTCTTCTTAGGTATTCCTTATTTGCCCTCATCTCCTCTTCTTCTTTAGCTTCTTAAGCAGAGACTTCCATAACTACTTCAAACTTGATGTTCATTGTCATCTGTTCTTCATCCTCATGATCCTTTAAACATTCTACATCATCAATTCTTATAAATGGTATTCTCGGTGGGTAAGGAGAAGGAGGAACATAAGAAGGGTCCTCATTCTTTTCTTTATCCTTTTTCTGTTTCTCTTAGTATTCTACAGAGTGAGTTTCAGCTGGTCTATCTGTTAGTTCTCTTAACTCTTTCCCACTCCTAAGTGTGATAGCCTTAACTTGCTCTCTTGGATATACTTTCGTGTTACTGGAAAGAATTCCCACACTTTTTGTAGATAACACATTGGCAAACCGTTCCACTTGAACCTCCAGGTTGAGAATAGAAGAGACATGAGTCCTTGTTCCTTAGTTAATTTGCTCTTCTAACCTCTTCTGGGCCTCGTCCATACTTATGAGCTTGTCCATGATCTTATCTAGTTAGGAATCATAGTCATTGTATTTATCTTATTGATATCCATGTGACCCTTGATTTCTAAACTGACTCTTAGTATTATTAAACCAATGAAAATTTGGATGGTTATGCCACCCAACTGGTATGTGCTGGAATAAGGATTGTTATCTCCCTGACCAACTTGTGCTCTATTAAAGTTGAATTGCTTCACGTTATTGTTTTCCCCTGAGAAGCAATCAACTACAATATAGCTCTCTTGTCTATATGACTCATATTCGTGCTGCCTTGTTGTGACCGGAGAGGAAAAGGTGGCTTTCAAACTATTCAATTTCTCGATTAGGTTGTCAATCTCAACCTGCAATGTTATCATTAAATTTGTAACAACAATCATTCCTCCTAAGTCCCAATAGGTTGACTGCTTTCTACTTCATTCTGATGTCCAAACATAACTAATGTATGCCATATCTTCTAACAGATCGAATGCTGCTTCAATTGTTTTCCTCATGAATGATCCTCCAGTAGATGCATCTATGGTGCTCCTTGTGGGTGGATTAACTCCAGTGTAGAAGGATTGCAATAGGAATTCATTGGGTAGGTTATGATGAGGACAACTCCTTTGCAACTCCTTATACCACTCCCACGCTTCATATAAATGCTCCCTATCATTTTGTTGGAAATTGATAATTTCCTTTAAGGGGGAAATACTTATCTAGAAAAAATCGCACCAAATGCTCCCAAGTTGTGATGTTAGATAGGTGGACAGAATTTAACCAAGCCTTGGCTTGATCGCTAAATGCAAAAGGAAAGAGCCTCATCCTAATAGCATCTTTTGACATCCTAATATATTAAAAGGTGTCACAAATTTCTAAGAAATTAGATAAATGAGCATTGGGATCCTTATTAGTTAACTTGTAGAATTACACATTGGTTCACAACATGTTTAGCAGTGATGGTTTGATCTTAAATGTATTCACTTGCATTAGTGGTATCGTAATCCCTTGAAGATGGGTATTGAGCTATGGCCTTATGATGTCCATAAGGGTCCGTCGCTCTCCATGATGTATTCCTTCACCGTCATTCTTTCCATCTCTTTTTAGCAATCAATTCTTGAGATTCCCAATTATTGTCTAGTGATATCCAATTTGATGTGCCATTTACACCCAACTTCTTTGCTTCTTTTTTTCTTTTTCAGAAAAGAAGGTGAAAAAAACCTTAGACTACAAGAATTAAACTAATCTATACCTCCCCAGCAACGACACCAAAAACTTGTTGAGCAAGTTTTACAATTTATAAAACCCTCAATAATCTACAAGTGCATAGGTCGTACTTTGTATTATTGAAGGGCATCGATTACACGAGGAGGGTACTAGCTTAATCCTAAGTCATCTAAGGCTCAAAGAAAAGAATAAAAAGAAATAAAAACTACACAAGTGAACATAGAAAGTAAATACGAGAATTTGATTTCAACAAAACATAATCAAACTGAGCAGCCACATAGGTCACAATGGAAATCTGTCAAGAGAGTTAATCAAGTTACTAGAGAGGGGATTTTATCTATTATTAGTGCTAATCTAGCCATTTAAGTGTTTACGGGGTGTCAGTTCTAGACAGTATTACTCTCTCTCGAGTTATAGCCATTAAACCCTAAATTGTAAACCCTAATCGAATTATGGAATTTCCAATCTCTCAATTCACAAATTACTCACAATTCTAATTAGTTCTAAAGCTCTTTAATAAACAATCGGGTCTCGCACTGAATCTCTCTCCATAAAATTACCGACTAGATTGATTAAGTGGTCAATTAGATCGCTTAACTCTCATTAATTCGATCTAATCATTTTTATCTGGCTCACCCTCTTGGTTTGTTACTGAAACATGCAATTACATTAATCAATCCTAACACCTAAAACAATAAACATAAAAATAACTAAATCAACATTAACTTAAAGCAAAATCCCAAAGGAGAGTTCAGAACATTATCAACAACCCGAAATCCTTTTCCATAAAATCCATCTCAACTTTATACATTTAAATGAAAAAGGAAATGAAGAGAAAATGGAACTTAGGTTGGACAAATCAGGAAGGCAGCAGCATTGGGATACCACCTGGCATCGGGACCCACTTCTTCTTACTTCTTCTTCCTCTTTTTCTTCTTTTTCTCTCCCTTTAGAGTTTCCAAGAGTGGTTGAATGAAAAGCTCCTCTTTCTGTTCTTGTTGTTCTATTTATGTTCTTTTGTGTTTAGGGTTGAACTAGGGTTTTCTATCGAAAGGTCTAAAAAATCTCTCGAAATGCGAAGTTTGGAAGTGACTACACATTTGCCCGATGCAGGCCATGATCGTGGCCTATGTCAGGTCTTTCTGTCTTGATCGTGGCCATGTAATTGGCCCCAATTTGCTCTGAAACTCCTCCGTTCTTCGATTTTTACCTTGATAAAACAAAAACAAATCACAAATTAACACAATTCTACCCTAGACATATACTAAGTAATCAAATAATGGCTAAACACATATCAAACTATATCATAAAATAGGATGCATTTCACGCATATCACTAGGCATAAAGGAAAAGCCAAATGTGACTATCCATAGAAATCCCCCATCCATTCCCCATCTATATAAATTTTTTTATCAACCTCTACGTATCCTTAATGAAGTTTTTGTGAAGGAGAAAGTGTGACATCTAGTAAACTTACAAGTTCTTTAGGATAAATACTATAAGCTATAGTCATTGAAGGATAGCCATTTGTTCTTCCAATTGTTAATCTTTTTTTTGATAACTTCTAATAAGGTGTTGCAGTCATTAAGTCTCCTTGTGGTATAAACAACCTTTAAATATATGAAGGGGGTTTCTTAACCTTAAGGTTGGTGATAAAGCTAAATAAGTTAGCTTGTAGTTTGGAGCATGAAGATCAAATGACGTTGCTCTTGTAAAAGTTTATGATCAGTCTAAAAATAAGATTGAAGACCTTAAAGGACTCCATTGTAACCTTATTCAAAGTTTAATCACTCCAATAAGGAGTTATAAGTCATCCGCATAGGTGAGACTTCCAATTCTTAGTTCTTTGCATTTATATTGATAAACAAAGCTAACCTACCTTTAAATATTATAGACCAAGATCTTGTTCAACATTTCAAAAATGAGGTGAATAGATTTGGGGAGACAGTGTCGTCATGTTGAAGTCCATTAGTCCCTTGGACATTTTAATAGACTCCCCATCATATAATACATTGAAAGAGGTAGTTCTAATACATTGTTATATCTAATTCCTAAACTTTGGCATGAAGCCAAATGCTTCCAATGTGTTTATGAAGAATAGCCAATTGATTTAGTAGAGTGTCATTTGAAAATTTATCTTAATATTATAACATTTAGGCCCTCTATTTTTTGTTATAGCTACTAAAGAACTCTTAAGCCATCATGATGTTATCCCTTATACTCTTGCCTTTAATAAAAGCTCCTTGACAGGGAACAAATGATCCAAGCATAACCTTTAGTCTACTAACAATAACTTAGAAATCAATAAATTAAGTTTTAACAGGATGCAAACTTGTAATCACTAAGTTCACCTAGATTTTATACATTAAAGATCAATCAGAAGGGTTTTCTATTATGTTCTTTGAGCATGATCCTTTAAAGAAGAATTCCAACATACATTTAGTCACCTCCTTAACTTATCCCTATATGTTTAAAAGAAGAATCCATTGAAGCCATCTGTTTTGGAGCCTTATATGGATTCATAAAGAATATCACTTTTTTTACATCCTTAAGAGAGATACATCTAGCTAGTTCTTCCATCTAATCCCTCGATAAAGAGGGATTGATATAATATTGAAGAATTTGTATCTAAAAGGGGTTGTTAGTAGTAGTTCCTACAGAATTCTTGAAGAACTCAAATCAACTCTCCATTAACTCTTTTGAGAAAGGAGATTTTGTTAGAATTTCTTCTATATATAATGACATTATGGAAGTATATGGTATTCAGATCCCCTTCCTGAGTCACTGAACTCTAGATTTCTATTTTAATGAGGAATAATGGTTGTTTAGAACCTGAATATACTTATTAAGATCTTGTTTCTCTTTTATTTTTATCTGTTCATTTTTGGGATCATCATATGCTTCTTCTTGGGTCTTGGCTAACATTTCTCTAGTCTTTTCTATCTCTTAATAGAATTCCTTCCTTAGTTTAGGGCCTTGAGTTTAACTTTAACAACATATAGCTTCCTGCATACTGTTATGCTTTATAGCCCTATACTTATTCATCTAAACCCCTCTTGGTAGCTTTTTTTATATCTTATATCATTAACTAGATGGTTATGGAATCGAAATAGGTTCCTTCATGTAAGTGTTTCATTAAAGATATTTTATTTTAATTAGAAATTATTAGAGCTCAAGTGATTTGAAAATAAGACTTTAAAGCTCAAATGATTTGAAACTATGACCTTACTAAGTGAGAATTAGGCTTATGAAACCTGATTGACCATAAATTTATCTTGCTTGGTTATAGGTAAGTTATTCCCCACTTTGATGTTCATCCATGCAATCAAATTCCCATCAAAGTTCAAGGCCATCAACCTTAAAGTGTTTAGACAATTTCTTAGACCATTACTATAACATTTGACATTATGCCTAACCCTTTCTACTTTTATAGGATATATTATGGTATTGAAATTACCTAACAAGAGCCAAGTCAATCTTCCCGTTCTTTATAGTGTTAATATTACCAACATAGACGAAGGTGAGAAAGAGCACATTTGGATCTTGATTTGTGAAAAAATATATATATTGGTCAGAGGAAGCAATATAGTAGACCTTAATCCTAGAACTTTCATATGATATAATAATATGGCCATTATGTAGAAGAGCATAGTTTGTAAATAAGGTACATCTTTAGTTCAGAAATCAAAGAATTTTAGCAACAAAAAAAATCTTTAACTTGGTTTCAAAGAAACTAAGAATGAAAAGGATCTTATTATTTAGTAAATCATGTAATGACTACTATTTTTGGGGTAATTTAACCCCTCTAGTTAATAAATAATAGACATTATGGTGGGGGTGGGGGGTAGCAGGTTTGAGGTTCTAGATTTAGCCTTCTACTTAAATTTTGTTTAAACTCAATCCCTTCATATTGATCAATAATGGTTAAGAGAAAACACTATTCTTTCACTCTGTGGTGCTTCCTTTTCTACTGCTAAGTCCTTATATGTGAAGACTTGCAAAATATTATGAGTAGTAATTCTATTACTGTTATAGCCCAGGTTCCAAAACTTGCTGAGGGTTAGAATCTTAGACTATTGAGTCATATCATTTGAGAATTTATAAAGTGCATTTCATTATCATGCATAATATTCGCATACACACATAAATCATGATTGAGTAAACATTGCCAAGATTGTATATGCACTCAATTGATATATTTCGGGGTATGAAAGGTTTAAAATGATCATGATGTGAATTGTGTATTGCTTATGTCTTGAATTTTGGTTTGGGGGATTATACTTAGTAAATTTGGAACTAATTGTTACAATTGGAAAATGGATGAATTAAAATGTGCATTTAGTTTAGGAAAAATGTCAAATTGACACATGTAAATTTAGGAAGACTAAGCCTATGAAATAAGTTACAATGGCAGTAGTATTAAGTAACATTTGGCATATGAAATGAAGTGATAAATGGCAACAGTGATTGAGTGACTAATGGCCTAGAATATTAATAACATTTGACATCTTATATATGGGACAAATGGAATGCATACATAGGTGACAAATGTCATTATGAAATGGTGACACCTAGCACCTAATGAGTTAAGCTACTATAGGGGTAGTTTCTGCTGGGTTCATTCTTCTTCTCCTTTCCTCTTACCACTGAAATACCATACCCTCACATCCCTGTGTTTTGCTTAAGTTGTGTCCAATTGCCACACTAAAAAATCCATGCTTTGACCCTTCATAAGATAGTTATAGAAATAGAACATTGTTGTTTTTGCTATTGTCTTTTATCCTTGCTAAAAACCCATCCAATTCCCACCTTATATTTGAGATGATCTTGCATGCATATAAGGCAAAGTAGACTTGATGAATCGAGGTGGAACTTGATCTTAACAAGTAAAGTACTGATGTTTGTGGCATGTTGTAATAGAAAGTTTTTGATGATTGAATTAGGATGGATTGCATGTGATGTTGATGATGAAGTGTGCTAGAAAATGATACATAAATTGGATACTTTCCTATTTTATTTTTGTATACATGAAAGATAAATAGGTTATGAGCTACCAATTGAATGATTTTGAGTTATAATTAGAGATGAAGTAGATGAGGAATTGAAGTATAATTAAGGTATAATTGAGATATAATTAATGGAATAATACAAAGATGTTTTGAATTTTGTATAAAGGTGTTAGAATCTAGAGAAATTGAACAAAACTGGATAGTGCACTTCATGACACTCATCCCACGATTGTGGTCAAAGCTTTATCATTTTGGTTTTGTGAATTTGTTGAACCAAATGAGGATAAGTCACTTCACATTTGTGTATTTGGACTTGATTAAGGCTTAAAATGAACCTAGATTGTTGCTTGATTAATTAGTTAAAAGTTTGATAAGTTTAGGTTGTTATTACTTAAGGAATGGATTGTCTTGATATCAATGTATTAAATCTAGAAATTATAAGTTGTTAAAGGTATAATGGTGTTCTTATGAATGCAAATATGATCCCAAGGATATGAGTAATGTGTATTAGGTATAAATGAATGCAAATTGGGAAACAATTGTGTGAATATATTGCTAAAAAAGGGTTAGTAAATGTGTGAATGATGAACTTAGAGTAATTAAGTTTACTTAAGGTATAAACCTAATTGTAACTTGTTATATACAAGTTATGTTGTTTGAATGGTCAAGATTTATGAATAAGGATACATACCCAGAAAGTCAATTGAGCATATATTAAATATTACACATAAACATGTGCATGATTGAATATTCACTTGATTGAACAATTTAGTGATGGGTAATAACTTATATGGAGCATATTTTATATGAACACATTGATCGCCAACATCCAGACAATGTTGGATCATCAGGGCAATAGCTTATCTGGAGCATACTGTAAGTTAACCTAGATGTTTCTCACTATGATTGAATTATTTTTGGTTAACTTTTAGTTATTGAATGGTTACTTATTTGATTGCTATGATTCTGGACATTGTTGGTCCGAGGAGTTTGACACTTAGGACTGTATATAGAAGTGTTTTCAAATTGTATGTGTAATTGTTCATTCGAAAACCAAACTATTAGTTTTACATCAAAAAACGCAAGTATATGGGTCATTACTTGTAGTTAAAAATAGATATTATCCCACAGAGATTGATGTTAGACACCACTCAATTTAGGTTAAGCTTTGTTTAAGAAAATGATTTTAAAAGATTAGAAACTAGAAATTGAAAATTAATTAAACTAGCAATGAACAATCAAAACAAGGCAAAGTGCAGTAATTTGATGGCTAAGGTTTAAAATTAGGAGTTACTCTATCCCTATTTCGCTTCCCTCTTGTGTTCTTAATCTAATTATGCTAGACCTAAGATTTTCTAATGTTCAATTACCCTCTCTCAAGGCGTAATTAGCTGACCCTAATTGAATGGAGTAGAATTGGTTATGCTATCTCTAGTCTTACCAACTTTTCCTAATCCTTCAATAAGATTTTAAGCACTCCTATAGGTGATTTTAAGTAAATAGCTAAGATCTCTCTCCAACTATTTGGAAAAAAACTGAATATTTATTAGGTCCGTTGGGAGCTAACTCTCGCTACACTACACAACTCAAATACCCACACTCACTCTCTCAGTCTATTGTATGATATAAGCACAATAAATATCACAAAAACATCTTTCATTGCATTCGAAACAACAAGAGTTCCACAAATAGTTTAAGAACAACTCCTACAAAATATTTAGCTACTTATAATCATGAACAATCCCACAAAACCCATGTTTTTCACACTAAAAGTCATAAAGAGAAAAGAATAAAAGTTGGGTAAAGTCTCTACTCCAAAAAAGCTGGAAACACTGGATCTTGATGTTGTCACCATTTTTGTAAGGTAGATTATGTGTTTCCCTCTTTTGGCTAGCCTCTAAAAGCCTCACTTTTTTCTATTTTTGGTGCACGATCTGATGGATGTAGGCCAAGCCGCTTAAAATCCTATATTTGACTTGATTTTAGCGAGTTCTGCCTATCATTATCATGCACAAGCATGAGGGTGACAGAGAGGTGAAATCTAGTAGTTGCATGATTGTGCACAAGCACGATTGTGACAAAGAGCTAATCATCTGTAGTTGCACGATCGTGCTTGTGGAAGAATATGACAGAGAGGAGGTCATCTGGTAGTTGACAACTTTCTGCACTCTTTATTCTTTTGGCCATAACTTCTTCTCCATACCTCCGATTGACTTGAAATTTGAATTCCAATCTCCTTACAAATTGTCCTTCCTCTCCACTAGATTATGTTATACTCTGAATTCTCTAAGTCTATCTAGTGATACCATTTAATCACCTATACCACATCCATAGCTGCAAATCTGATACTTACACAATTCATCAACAAGGTGCATCAATCCATCCTACAAATAGGATCTAAAACTACCCTTAAACATAAGATAATGTAAAGAAACAACTAAACACGTCAAAGATTAATCAAAGATGCAAAAGATGCTTAGGATCAAATAAACTAGAACTAAAACACATAAAGAAGCACTTAAAATATATGAAAACACACTAAAAACATAACCTAAAAACAAACTTATCAACTTCCCCACACTTAAACCTTTTCTTGTCCTTAAGTAAAATCAAACACAACCAATCCATTCTGTCTATTAATCATCAAAAGGATTAAGAGCATGCAATCTTTTAGACTTTGGCCACTCGAATATCCAATTACTACATACATCATGACTAGTTTTCATCGGCATACGTAGTCAAACTCAAGTTATGAAACTATCGATCAAAGGCAAGCATAAACTCAAAATGGATCTTCCTTACGAAATTCACACATTTCACTCAAGTGTTTAAGGTTAATGTTTCACTTAAGACTCCCTATAGGAAAGTACACTACCATAGGCTTGTAAATACACTAATTCTTCTCCACAGTGATTACATGCACAAATAGATCAAAAGGACTTTGCTAAGGGTTGTAATGGGGCTAGGATTTAAAGTGTGTCAAAAGGGTTTAAGGGCTCATCACAAGCACTCATAGAATACTAAGTTTGCAAAGGGATACAAAATGATTTTTGAGACATGTAAATGAATACAACTAACTACTCCACACTTATTGTTGCTACTATATGTTATTCTTTTCCTTTTTCCTTTTTCTTTTCTTTTTGTTTTCATTTTTTCTCTTTGTTTTAAACAATAATAGAGAAACAAAATTAACATTAGCAGCTAGATGTAATGTGCTCTAAAATTAGAGGTACAAAGAAAGCTGTTCAAAGCGTCTCAGAACAAAAAAAGAAAAATTTTAGTCAAGAATCCCAAACTAATGCAAACTTAGCACTCTATTAAACTTGTGATAGGGTAGGCTGATGGGATTTAAGGTTTAAAATGAGGTTTTTTTGGAAACAAAAAGTTCAAAGGCTCAAAGAGTTTTGCAAGAGACAATGACATAGGTTGTTCATTTAAGTCAAGGGTTAAAAGAATGAGGGCCTTAATCACTTCTATTTAGCATGCATCTAGTAGATTCAAATTAGTTTAGGGCAAGTTCTAGGGTTACTACCTATAGGAGTATCACACAATCAAGGAAATGATATGACCATAGCCTAGAGTCATATAGGCTTAACTCCTCACTTAGGCTCAAATGAAAATCCATCATGTTTCTACACATCACCAAATCACTCAAATATCAATTTTTTAGTAAGCCTATGTAACTAACTACACAAGCACGAGGGTGACAAAGAGGTGAAATTTAGAAGTTGCACGATCATGCACAAGCATGATCGTAATAGAGAGCTGATCATCTGTAGTTACTGTGCACATTCGTGATAACGACGAGGTCATCTGGTGGTTGCACGATCGTGCTACTGTTTGACAACTTTCTGCACTCTTCATTCTTTGGGCTATAACTTCTTCTCCGAACCTCTGATTATCTTGAAATTTAAACTGCAAGCTCCTCACACATTTTTCCTTCCTCTCCACTAGATTTCGTTGTCATATGAAATCTTTAAGTCTATCCAGTTGTGCCATTTAATCACCTGTCCCACATCCACAGCTGTGAATCTAATACCTGCATAATTCATCAATAAGGTGCATCAATCCATCCTACAAATAGGCTCCAAAACTACCCTTAAATAGTAGATAATGTAAAGAAACAACCAAACACTTCAAAGATTAAGAAAAGATGCAAAAGATGCTAAAGATCAAATAAACCAGAACTAAAACACACAAAGAAGCACTTAAAACATATGAAAACACACTAGAAACATAACCTAAAAACACACTTATCAGTAATATGGAATGTACACTCAACTGAATGTTGAATGTTGAATGTTGGACTTAGGTCCGAAGAATGTGATACATGAATTGATGCATTCCATTACATTGATATGTGTGATCAGATAAAGGAGTTGTGACCGAAGTGACCAATATGAAAAAGAGTTTTAAGCTTATAAATTATGCATAAAGAGCCATATGCTCAATAAATAATGAGCCTAGTATTCACAACGGATATGGGATAGTAAATGAAATGAGCCCAGTATTCACAACGGATATGGGACAGTAAATAGGCGCTTGGTCACAATAAAGTAAAATAAAAATGGAGTCACATGTGCATTTGCATATATATAACTTTACATATGTCATATGAATGATTGAGATGAATTAATGGATTGTTCTGAAATAGTGTTATGAAATGTTTGTATACATGTTATAATTGTACTTGATGAAATATGACAAAATGTGATATGGACTTTGATACTGGATGATGAGTTAAACTTCTTGAAATTGGTTATATACTTAACTTTGTGTTCTGACTGGAGTGAGCACATCGATGATGGCTCATCACTAGTCTGCAAACTCATCAATATTGCAACATTGATTTTCAGGTACAAGGGAGTTCTAGCTTCTAAGGTAGCCAAGTAGAATTCTAGTATTGTCATTTTGAGAACAAGAATGACTCAAAGGTCTATTCAGCTGATATCTGAGGAGTCTAATTAGGATGTGTTTGTTTAGCTTCTTATTTCATACTAACATTTTGTATGGAGTTGTAAACTCTCAAATGTTAAGCAATGTAAATACATGGATATGAATTATCATGGTACAATGTAAGTAAGTTTATTTTGTGAATGAAATGAGGAGAGTTGATCATTTTGAATACTTGTGTTATATGTGATGCCATAATAAGTTAATGTGACTATTCTAACGTGCCATTCTTATAGGGTATATTCTCAAATAACCTTTAGATGTTCGCGTATATGCTCTATAGAAGTGGTACGTTCAAATTTTGGTATCAGAGCATGGTTTGCATCCTTAGGGATATATATAAGAATTTAAATATGACATCTAGTGAGAGACTTATATAGTGATCAAAACTATTGTTTATTATAGTTCATCCGCAATAAGAGATCGAGTCACAGAATCAGCTAACCTTGAGTCTATAGGAGCCAATAGGGAGTCCCCAGTACCCCAGTTCGAACAAATGCCTTATAGAGGTCTTGAGAGGAGAGAAAGGAGGTATAATAAACTTAGGAAGCAGAGGGTTGTAGACTTCTATGGAAGCTTAGATCTTGTCGAGGCAGAAGGGTGGCTGGAAAGAACGGAGAGGGTATTTGATCAGATGGACTTTGATTCTAAAGAAAGGTTTGACTACGTAATCTTGTTACTTAAAGGTCTGGCTTATCAGTGGTGGAAGACTATTCCCGGTAGTTCCACCCAACCTTCTAGACTAACATAGGAAGACTTTCTGAAGGTCTCTAAGGAGAATTATGTTGGACCCCGAACTTTTCTCAGATTTGTGAATTTTAATTTGACATTAAACGAGAAATTGAGGTGACTTAGTCATG
>JANVCQ010675099.1:0-15541 GCA_025531925.1 Erythroxylum plowmanianum | reverse complement strand
CTTCAATTCCATCAATTTACCTATGTCATAAAATATTACCAACATTAACATAATAATAACTCCACAAAATAATCCATAACCTCATAATTTATTCAAATCATACTTGATCCTCAAGAAAAAAATTTAGGGAGCCAACAAGACTGCACCATGAGTAAGCTTGATCATGGAAGATGGACTTATCCATGGACATGCATTGATGGACCTATGTGCAGATAGGGCTTGATAACTGGGAAAACACATCAGCAGTGACGTGGCAATTGTGGGTGATGTGGCATATAATGATGTGGCAAGATCAACTTTAGTATCACATTGGAGATCCATCAAATCTAAGAGATAAAAACCATGTGGGAGAATCATCTGAAGATAATGGAAATCTTCAAGGATATGGATGCAATCTTCCAAGTTGGCATGTAATTTTTATTTGATTAGATTATGATGTAATGTAGCCAATTAGAAGAGTCCTAAGGGAAAGGGGATATCTTCCCATTGGTCGGTGTGATGTAGTGTGATCTTTAGTTGATAGAATCAACTAGGATTGTGGAGATCCTTAAAGATCTTGAAATTGCTTTCTAAGCAAGAGAAGCCTATAAACAGCTCATTAGATTTAAGAGTTATTGATCAAATCATTGAGTCATTCACACTTTGAGAGAAATCATTCAGAGGAGATAGCTTTGAGAGTTGAGAGCTTTTAAGAGAGTTCTCATTATAAGGGCATCGAGTAGGGAGTTCGTTATAAGTGCTTCGAGAAGGAGGTACTTGAATCTTTTGTTAACATTTGTCGAGAGTTAATGAAAGAGTAGCTTCAGCTATATATATATATATATATATATCTTGTTGCTTTCTTTACTCTATTATACACTTGTGTTCTTTAGAGTGTGTGAGAAACACTTTTAACACTTGTGAGTTCGTGAGGTGTTCGAGGGCTAACAAAATTGTTCGGCAACATTCACGTGAGAAGACTTAATCTTGCTTAAGCAGACCTAAGTAGGATTGTCGTACAAAAGTGGGCGCAACTTGTGATGAAAGTTCGGGTCTACTGTAGACCTTTGTGACACTACGATATAAGTGAGTCCATCAATCTAATTTCTTTTAAAAGAGATTTTATTTGTAATTAATGATCATTAGCATCTAATTTTTATTTTCTTCTTCTAACATATCATATAGATAGCCAAATTTTGATTTCATTTTTTTCAACATAATTAAGGGCCTTATAGAAAATTGATTCAAATTTTCTTTTCCTATTAACAAAAGTCTTATCATCCTCCTAAATATCCAACCTTTATTTTTGTATGCCATTGAACATCTTTGTGACACCTCCTAATAAACATATCTTGTAGAAATTACTTAATCTTCACCCCACTAAAGGATTTAAATATGTGTCAATACATAATCCTTTTAAATTCAAACAATAAGCAGCTAAACCTAGCTAATAGGGGTGACTCTTTTTATGTAACTATATATTGCTCGAGCATATTGCACATTTCACACGTCTACTTTACATCATATATTCACATGTCTACTTTACATCATATAACCTCATATTCCTTTTAGTTTAACTTTGTCTCACCTCACAATATATCACTCTTGTTAGTTCTTCTTGTACAATATGAAATAAGATATTGATTTATGTTTTCCAGAACTTTTTCTCAATATTTGTGTTACCAACGATATACCACTTCCCACATACAATAATCAAACTCTATTTCTTGCTCAAATTTTCTCTAATTACTTCCTCATATTGCTTAACAAATTATCTCAACGTGTTACAAGAATGCACGTAGCTATCAAAAGTAAGAGTTCATCCTCTCGCTTCTTTATGTCATCGACATTCCCGACCCAAAATGCCTCATAACATATGCCAAAGCCTACCTTATATGACTATCAAAAAGAGATTCAAACTATGAATTATTTTCCAATTCAAACTCTTAAGTTATTTTATTCTATTTTTGTGACAAGTTATTCATTATTGTTGTCATCATACATAATATCCATAAATGTATATTTCAACTTCTTATAACTCTTATGGACACCAAATTTCTCAAGTAATTTCTTTAGTATATGCCACTATACCTTACAGTAGGAAATATCATCTCATTGGTATTACATATACTCTTATACTCGTTTATAATTATAATTCCATGTGACTTTATATTCATACACCTCAACCATGTATAAAAAGTCCAACAAAAAATATTGTTAGTCTTACTACTTAAGCATTTATAACTAAGCAATATAAACTGCCTATGATATTTTTGCACAAATAAATAGAGCAAATATAATTTGTTATTTATTAATGAGCTAAGTGGTATCAAATGTTAATACATCACCAAATTCAACTTATGATTCCTAACTCCTTGCATCAACCTACAAATATAATACTTAACCGTCCTTCCTCATCACAACCATGTTATAGAAAAATCTACTATCCTTCTTCATCCTAATAAATATATTATAAACTACTTTTGCCTCTCCTTCTTCCAAACGTAGTCTTTTTAACTTGTTTATATAATTACAGTAGTTCTTACATAAGCATGTCATATTCTAATATCCAATTACAACTACAATAATAAATCGTACATTTTTGCACGATCTAATTCCATAACTATCGTTCATTCTAATTCTTTATCTAAGTTTACTACCCACAACTAAATGTTATCTTATAAACCTCGAATTTACTTAAAATCAATTCATGGTTATGAACATCTTTAAACTTAATTGTGCTTTAAATACCTTTATCCAATCGATAACGCACTCGACCACTTCATTTAATTTTTTTTACTTCTTTTAAGTTTCATTATAATTAATCTTCTTAATTTGTGAGACCAAACTTAATTTTTTTACTTCTTTTAAGTTTCATTCTAATTAATCTTCGCAATTTGTGCGACCAACCTCTATAATGCAAATATTCTACTCTTAGATTCTTTATTCTCATCTTTCTTCCTAGTTTATATAGCAATTTCAAAACCATGGCACCTTATATATTTTTGGTACAAATCAAGTATTGTCGTCACATCTAAATAACTCTTCTCATTCTCCATTTTGTTACTCATCTCTATTAACCCGTTTTAGTATAACATAAATAGCACTACATTATTTATAAAATACCATCGTTTTACGCAAAATATACAATTGGATCATATAAAAAATACTAACATATGTTATATACTCTTAAGTATATATACCAAAAAAATTACACACTAAACAATTGAGTGCCAAAATGGAAGTTCAACATTGAAATAGGGACACTAGATCTCTTCCTTATTCTTCTTTTCAAACACTTCTTCTTTATTCGCTTGACCAATTTTCACTTTAAGAAAATACTGACCAGGTTAGAATCATTTTAATCTTAAAATTTTGTTTTATATTTTTTAAAAAAAAACTCAAATTCTACTTATCATTTCTCAATACAACATTAACACTTCAACATCCCAAAACTTTATATACAACTCTAAAAACTTTATTATACTAAAATCATTATAGTTATTACAAATATTTTTATGTTAGACTTACAATTAAAATACCTTATTGCCATAAAATTTTTTGACAATGTGCCTTACTCAACTTATAATACTCTAGATTGGAAAATAATTACGCAAATAGTTTGAAATAAGTTTGACAACACTCCTTACTCGAATTATAATATTGTAGGTTAGAAAATAATTATGCAAATCGTATGAAATAAGTTGTTTGATACATACTTACGTGTTTGGTTGATAGATAACATAAAGAAAATAATTCAATAAATAATAATTTGAAAATAAAAAAAAATCTTACAAACTTAAGTTATAGACTTAAGGTGGACATTGTCTATTTCAATATTCAATAAAATGATGAATGTGTCAAGTAAAGAGTGCAAAGAACCTTTCCTTATTTATCAATACACTAACATTAGGTAAATTAATATATTTATCCTTATTATGCCAATATCATCCTACACTTATTATTAAATAAAAATATATCATTATATTTTTTATTATTTTAGGGGTCCTGAAACTCTTAAAGAATCTTTTCCCCTTTTTAAAACCTCATAATTGTAAGAAAGTTGGTTAATTATAAGAAAAAATCTCAAAATTTACTAAATTTACCAATTGTAGCTTAAACTTTAAAAGTGATACTAAATTAAATATTTGAACTTTTAATTTATTGTGAAAACAGTCTGATGTTAAATTCTCTATTAACCTTATTGACATGGCATGTCACGTTAGATTAAAAGTTTTGCCACGTGTTTAATTTTTTAATGTAATTATTTTATAATTTAATGAATTTGGAAAAAGAAAAACCATAGTGACTCTTCGTCCATCTATTCTTCTCCTTCCCCCAAGTTTTGTGTCTCTTTTTACTTCTCCTTCTCACTAGTTTTCTATGTAGCTCCAACGTTCCTTTAGCTTTCTTACTCTATTTTGGATTTCCCCTCTATGCAGGGATGTGTTTCCCCTTGTTGACGTATACTATTTCCTGATTATCTTCATCATCTGGGCAAGGATTATGTTAACCTTACTACATAAAATGTGCATTTAGATAAAGATTCCCATCTAATTACAATGCTTTGCTGTTTTAAAAGAAATTTTAGTAAATTCTATGATTTCTACCCATGTTGCTCTTTACTGGTGCTACTATATATACTTACGCTTCAGGGTAAAGAATTGGGAGTTAATTAATAATTAAGTCCTTTTTTTCTTGAATTCATATATAAAGATTAGAAATTTTTTGTTAGATTCTAAGAAATAAAGATTATTAGTATCTGTAAATATTTTTAGATCAAGTCTTTTTTATAGTCTTCTCTACCACAATCGTAATTCTTTTTGTGGTGCATCAAAGTCCAATACCTGTCTTGCCACTTATCTTTTTGTTTGGGATTGGCAAGGAAGTTCCATGATTTGGATTGGAATAGGATAATCTTTATCTATTGTTGCAGGGCACTTTTAAGCGGATAATCTTTATCTATTGTTTATCTTTTTTCTTTTACGAGAATAGGTTACAATGGTAATGCCAGCACAAGGTGGGGATGAAGTAGTGTTTTAATTCTTGAATTGTGCGTGAGAGTTGTACATAAATAGATTACGGGAAAGTATTGTTATTAATCAGCTTGTTTCTTTGTTTGCTAAATGTGTAATAGTTAAAATGTAGTCTTTGAATCCTGAGCAATAATCATTAAACATCAGAGGAGTAGCAATTCACCTTGATGTTAATGGAAACTCTATACTGGCAAAGGTATGTAAGGATGCAAATTGTTTTAGATGCCTTCTCTTATAGGAATTGAACAACTTTTAACTATTTACAGTGTGGACCATCACAAAGATGAGCACTATACGTACTAGAGTAGCAAAATCTGAAGTCAAGGAACATGTAACGGGCGTTGATCCACCAGCAACAACCAGGGGAATTGAGTCAGTTGAGAAGCCGTTATTCCATCGCAAGTCACAGCGTGAGAAAAAAGAGTCAGTGGTCCTAAGGGACTACGTGTTAGACTAGTGTGAATTCTGTTATGGAAATTAGGTACTGCGGTAGTATAAATAATCCAGAGGTAGGAGAGAGACGTCATGTGATTGCTTGTATTGCCTGACCTTCTTCTTTCTTCGCTGAGTACGATACTGTGTCTTGTTTTTTCTTTCTCAATCCTCCTGTAACTCTGACAATTTCTACTCTATCCCCAGTAACTGTAACCTCTGTTTCCAGAAATATATATACATATCCGTTGTTCCAGATTCTCTTGTCTATTTTATACCTAAATCCCTTACATTTTGGTGCTTTCATCGACGATACTCCCCTCCATGGCTGATAACACACGCCTCGCTAAACTTGATACCTCTGTCGCCAAGCTCCAAAGCGATTTCGCTTCCCAATCCTCCACCCTGAACTCCCTTCAATCCATTGTTCAAAGCCAACAATCTACCATGCTCGAAATGAAAACCCAAATGGAAGACATCAGCCGTCAGCTTATTCACCTTGGCCAACTTTTCAAAGGCAAACACCCAGCCTTCGAACCAAAATCTGACACTCCTCCGCTCAAATCTGGAACCCACCGTACCCCATCCCCTGAGCTTGAACCCGATTTCGATTTTCCTTTTAAACCCAAAGCTGCTCGTGTTGAGCTTCCCAAATTTGATGGTTCCGACCCCGAGTCATGGATTTTTACCGCCGATGAGTTCTTTGATTTTTATGATACCGAAGATACCATACGCATCACCATGGCGGCGTTTCACTTTGAGGGTAAGGCCCGGCGCTGGTATCGTTGGATGAAAACCAACAAACAACTCTCTTGTTGGGAACAGTTCAAGAAATCTCTGGTGGAGCGCTTCAAATTCACATCCCTCGAGGAACCACAAGGCCTTTTGGCCAAAATCACCCAAACTTCCACCGTGGAGGACTATCAAACACGTTTCGAAACCCTTTCTAATCAAACCATTGGCCTGCCATCATCCTTCTTTGTTGATTGTTTTATTTCGGGACTCCGCTCTGATATCAAAAACGAAGTCCTATCCTTCCGCCCCACTTCCCTCAACCATGCTATCAACCTCGCCCGCCTCCAAGAGGCAAAACTAGCAGAAACCCGGAAGCTGTTACTCAAATCCATGTCTGGACATTCTTTGGACAGAAAATCCTTCGGCACCGGCCTACTCCCTCCTCCCAATCCACGACTATTTCCACCTCCTCCTGACTCAACCACCTCACATCCTAAGCCCGTGCCCACAAGACGTTTGACCCATACAGAGGCCCAACGCAGACGTGACCAAGGGTTATGTTTTTACTGTGATGAAAAATATACAAGGGGGCATAAATGCAATCAACCACAATTTTTTCTTTTAGACGATGATTTCTTTGGTGAACCAGATGATCCCGACCCACCACCTCCTACTACCTCACCTTCACCAACTGCCCAGCCCACCACCGACCTTACACCACCCATTTCTCCCTCACTGACCCTTGCTTCCACACCTGCGGCTGTTCCTCCTCCACAGACTGTCATCTCTTATAATGCCATGTCCGGTTGCTTGTCCCCCTCTACATTGCGATTTTTGGGCAAAATGCAGGGCCACTCCGTCCAAGTTCTGTTAGACGGTGGAAGCACGCATAATTTCATCCAGAGCCGGATTGCTCATTATTTGGGTTTAGAGATAGACCCTTCTCTTTCATTTCCTGTTTTGGTGGGTAATGGAGAAAGTATTCACAGTGAAGGGAAAGTTCACGATGTCAAATTGCAAATTCAAGGTACTGCCATTCAAGCTGATTTCTACGTCCTACCATTACACGGTTCCGATGTTGTTTTGGGTGTTGCTTGGCTAGCCACTCTCGGACCAGTCATCACCGATTATTCCACTTCAACTTTCAGCTTTGGTCTTGGCTCCTCCACAATTTCTTGGATTGGAATTCATGGTACTAGTCCCCAACCCATCCAATTAAACTCCTTACGCCGAACCCATAAAATTGGTGCTGCTGCAGCTTACTATAGCCTCCAAATCCAGTTCACACCTTCCGCTTTACCCACCTCCCAGCCCTCTGCTTTTACCAACCTTATACACCAATTTAGGGATGTTTTCACAAAACCCAGTGGCTTACCACCCTCCCGATTGACATACCACTCCATTCACCTCCTACCTGATTCCTCGCCCGTTAACATCCGCCCATATCGATACCCACATTTCCAAAAACACGAGATAGAAAACCAAGTCTCAGCAATGCTCAGTGAAGGAATTATAAGGCCTAGTACAAGCCCATTTTCCTCTCCGGTGTTATTAGTTAAAAAAAAAGACGACACATGGCGCTTATGCGTCGACTATCGAGCGCTCAATACGATCACCGTTCGGGACAGATTCCCTATACCTACTGCAGATGAGCTGTTCGACGAACTATTTGGTGCCAAGGTGTTCTCTAAACTTGATTTGCTTGCAGGCTTCCATCAAATTTTGATCCGACCTGAAGACGTGCATAAAACGACGTTTCGCACCCACGAAGGACATTACGAATTTCTTGTCATGCCCTTCGGACTTACGAACGCACCCTCCACGTTTCAGGCCACCATGAACGGTATATTTAAGCCTTTCCTCCGTCAATTCGTACTAATATTTTTTGATGATATCCTTGTGTACAGTCAAAGTTTCTCCGAGCACTTCCAACATTTGCAATCTGTGTTTGAAACATTACGGGCACATGGGTTGGTAGCCAAGGAGAGTAAGTGAATTTTCGGACAGACAACGATTGAATATTTGGGCCACATAGTTACTGCGAATGGTTTGGAAGTGGATCCACGTAAGATATCAACAATTCAGGACTAGCCCGTCCCAACTGATGTCAAAGGAGTTCGTGGGTTTCTCGGCTTAGCAAGCTATTTCCGCCGATTTATTCGTGGATTTGCTCGAATTGCATCTCCTTTATCGGATCTACTTAAATTTGACGGATTTCGCTGGACCGACGCTGCCCAGTCAGCCTTTACTCAGCTCAAGCAATCGCTGTGTCATGCTCCTTTGTTGGCCCTCCCTGATTTTTCTTCTCCATTTTTCATTGAGACAGATGCTTCGGGTACGGGTATTGGGGCTGTTTTAGTCCAGCATGGGAGACCCGTGGCTTTTTACAGCAAAAAACTATCTCCACGGATGTAAGGGTCACCGGCTTATCATCGAGAAATGTATGCGATCACCCAAGCCGTGGGGAAGTGGCGACAATATCTTTTGGGGAGGCGATTTTCAATTGTCACGGATCAAAAAGCACTTAAGAATCTCACTGCACAAACAATTCAAACTCCTGAACAGCAACATTGGCTCTACAAGCTGGTGGGTTATGATTTTGAAATACTATACCGACCAGGAAAAATGAATACGGTTGCGGATGCACTATCAAGAGCACCCACGGGCTGTCTGATGGCAATCAGTTCAGCATTATGGCAGAATAGAGGAGTTTCGAGCTTTAAACGCATCACATCCTGAGTTATTGCAAATCAGACATAAGGTGGAAGCAAGTGATCCTAGCTATCGACATTATTTGATCCATGATGGGTTGCTCTTCTTTCGGAAACGGTTGGTGGTACCAAATGAACCTCAACTAAAAACAACCATCCTCGAAGACTTTCATTGCTCAGTAATCGGAGGCCATGCCGGAGTTACACGCACTTTCCATAGAGTAGCAGCGAATTTTTATTGGCCCTCCATGCGACGTGATGTGCAGAAATTTGTGAAGGAATGTTTGGTGTGCCAAACTATGAAATCCTCCCAATTGACCCCGGCGGGATTACTACAACCATTGCCCCTTCCTGATCATGTTTTTGATGAAGTAAGTATGGATTTTATCACCGGACTTCCTCCTTCCTTTGGTAAAACAGTAATTTTTGTTGTTGTCGATCGATTATCAAAGTTCGCTCATTTTTTCGCCTTGCCAAGCAATTTTGACAGTACCAAATTGGCCACGGTCTTCTTAAATGGGATCGTTAAATTGCATGGAATACCAGTGAAAGTTGTCAGTGATCGGGACCCGCTATTTTTGAGTAAATTTTGGGAGGAATTGACTAAGCTACAGGGAACCACGAGAGCATTGAGTTCAGCCTATCATCCCGAAACTGATGGGCAAACAGAAGCGGTGAACAAGGTATTAGAAATGTATCTACGATGCTTTGTTGCTGACACTCCTAATACTTGGGTTAAGGTGCTCCCATGGGCTGAGTATTGGTACAATACTTCATATCATAGTTCGGCTGGAATGACTCCTTTTCGTGCTCTTTACGGCCGTGATCTGCCTACACTGATTCGATACATTCCTGGCACTGCCAAACTCACCACTGTTGATCAAGAATTATCACAATGTGACTGCATTTTGGAACAGCTCAAAGCCAATTTGCTCAAGGCCCAAAATCGAATGAAGAATCAAGCGGACAAACATCGTCGGGATGTTACATTCGACGTGGGTGATTGGCTTTTCGTTAAATTGCAGCCATACCGACAGACATCAATGAGACTTCACCACCACCAGAAGTTGGGGCCACGGTATTTTGGACCATTCAAGGTTCTCAAGAAAATCGGACCAGTAGCCTATAAACTGGACCTACCTTCATCATCTCGAATCCATCCAGTTTTCCACGTTTCGGTCTTGAAGAAATGTGTTGGTAATCCGCCCACTCAGAGCATTCCTTTACCACTTATAGCATCAGATGGTGAGCCACAACGCAAACCATCTCATATTCTGGCTACTCGAGAATTAATGATTGAAGGAAAGTCAGTGCCTCAAGTGTTAGTACAATGGGAAGGAATGGGAACAGCGACAGCTACTTGGATGCCTACTGAGGAGTTTCGCCAAACTTTTTCTAACTGGAACCTTGAGGACAAGGTTGTTTTTGCAGGAGGAAGCAATGTAACGGGCGTTGATCCACCAGCAACAACCAGGGGAATTGAGTCAGTTGAGAAGCCGTTATTCCATCGCAAGTCACAGCGTGAGAAAAAAGAGTCAGTGGTCCTAAGGGACTACGTGTTAGACTAGTGTGAATTCTGTTATGGAAATTAGGTACTGCGGTAGTATAAATAATCCAGAGGTAGGAGAGAGACGTCATGTGATTGCTTGTATTGCCTGACCTTCTTCTTTCTTCGCTGAGTACGATACTGTGTCTTGTTTTTTCTTTCTCAATCCTCCTGTAACTCTGACAATTTCTACTCTATCCCCAGTAACTGTAACCTCTGTTTCCAGAAATATATATACATATCCGTTGTTCCAGATTCTCTTGTCTATTTTATACCTAAATCCCTTACAGAACATAACCAGTTACGTTTTCGAAAGATGCCCACTCCTTTTCAATGATCCTCATTGTATGGTAACTTTCTTGGTTCATGAATGTTTCTTAGTAGATATTTGTCAAATATAGCACAACCAATAAACTATCAAATCCTTGATTTTATACCTTAACTGGACCTTGAGGTAGTAAGAAAATGAAAGGAGATAGTAGATACATATACTCTTATAGGACCAATTATCCAATGTTTGCCTTGTAATCATTTCATTCCATCATCTACGAATTTCAACTAAATCTGCAACATAGTTTTTGCACGAAATATGCCATTCCTTCCTAAGAAATGTGGTTATGACTTTCATGTTTTTGTTGGTTTTACTATGTCACATGGCTTTGACACAAGGGTCTTCGTATTCAAACTTTGAAATGGAAAACTATGCAAGTTTCTAGCATCCCTGTTCTTTAACAAGAAAAAAGAAGCTGAGTAAATAATTTATGATAGGAAACTCATAAATGGGTATTGGTGATTGAGATAGGCAAGATTTGATTAGCTTGCTCTTATGAGTTTCTATTTGGTTGTTTTATACCCGATCCTGTTAATTGTTGAAAATAGTTCACAAGTAAAAAGAATATGTACTTTCTTTTACCGATAGATAATGCATTACAACATTACTACATTCTAAATTATTGGTGAACCATATCATGTTCATTATTAGGGCAAGTACCCTGTTAAGAACTTATATAGCGTTATCTGGCTTACTTCTATTTAATTAGGAAAAGTTCCTGTAAAACAGATTAAATCAATCCTAAAAATGATTATCAATAATTGGAGGTCTAAAGCAAGTTATGAAATAAAAAAAATAAAAGGAAAGCCATTAAGCATGAATTATATAGAGAAGATGAAAAACTTGCATCCTTTTTTACTTATTGTATAATGTCCAGCTAAAAATGGATTGTTTCTGCAAGTTTTTCATCTTCTCTATATAATTCATGCTTAATGGCTTTCCTTTTATCAGAAATAATCAAGTTATATAATGTCGACTTAGAAGTGAAACTTTAAACAAGTAATGTATAAAAATATCAGTCATCAGGTCATGAGGGTAGCTTTTTATTTATTGTTGTCTCGTTGTCCTACTATTCAGAAAGAGAAACACATCAATTTATACAATTAATTAGAGAAAGTGGATAGGCAATTGTCAGAATGCGAGCCACCCTCTATACTCTATAGTATAAACATTCAATTGATGTACTAGTTTCTATAATAATTTAAAGATGCATCCAAGACCTCAAAAAACTTAATTACAAACAAAAATTCATAAGTATGCAAATTTCTTTGTATTAACCAAAAACACTAAAAATTAATTATGCGGCTTTCTAAGAACATGCTAAAAACACTGTATTAACCAAAAAAAGTTACATGTAAATAGAGAAAAATCATACTAATTACCTTTATAAATTTCTATGAGATTTATTCCCCAAATTGTTGTTATTGAACATTATATACCAAACATAGAAGACACATGAAGTAAGAAAAGTCACAGCCTTCCAAATAATGCCGTTGGGATCCAGGTATGGCATCTTCCTGATTACCTTTTGCTAATAATTGGTGTCGTCATCCTGCTTTGACAAGATGCTCGTCCCGGTGTAGCCACTATGGCTAAAATTCAAAGATGAAGAATCTAAAGCTTTTAGAATCATCTCATCCAATATATAACTCATTAATAACAATCAAGGATGGACAAAGATATCGAATTGGATCATAATTTATATCAAAACCTGTCAATATCGATAATACCATATCATATTTCCTGATAACAACTCAATTTAACACAACATTAATAAAAAGCACATTATTTTAATTTGGACATTTAAACCAGTGTTTTGGATATTAGTACGTATTGACCGGTACCAGATCAAAACTAATATGATAACTAGAAGATAGGTGTACCAAGTTTAAATATTGATCGATATAGGCCCATATTGATCGGTACCACTGGTATTTAAAATATTGGACAAATATTAGTTAGTATTGAAAATTTTTAAAAATAAAGGGATTTTTTTGTAAAATTTTTAAAAATTTTAAACTCTTCTTCCTTCACTCCCGCCTCTTCTTCCCTCCTCTTTTTGTCAAAATTTTTTTATTAGTTATTTTATTTACTTCAATTTTTATAATTATTGTAAAGTTTTAATTTTTTTTAAATAAAATATTTTTATTACTAATAACAATTATAAATTAAATAAAAATTAAAATGAATTATTTTTATTTAAGTTATATTAATATTTTATATGATATTTATTAATAATGTACTGATAAAAGTATTTCATTTTTAAAATAAATAATTTAAAAATTATTATTTAAAAATTATTATTTATTATATATATTTTTAATTATTAAATCAAAATTTATTTGAAATTTATATATTTTAAATGTAATTATATTTATTAATAATTATTAAATAAATTTATAAATTAAAATTAAAATTATGATTATTATTTATCATTATAATTTTTGGAGACATGGTTAAAAGTATACTGTACAATTGTACAATATAATAATGGACTATTTTGTAATTTTCAAAAAAATTCAGGGACTATTTTATAAATTTAAAAAATTACTCGAAACGGTACCTAATATTAACCGATACCGGTACAGTATTCTATCAGAACCTAATTCGGTACCAAGTCTGGTACGATATTCGTAACATTGATTTAAACAATAAAAAATCATGGAAACAAACATTTGCAAACTTATATTGCAGTGATCTACCTTTAAATTATAGTTTTAGGCTAAAATTGCATTTTGAACCTCAAAATTTACAACAAAATACATAACATATTGTAATGTTTCGATGCATTCAAATTAAACCTTATTGTTTTTAAAATATTTAAAATAGAATCTAACTAGATGAAAATTTTAACAGATTAATTTCGTATCAATTAATTGCCATGTCAATGCTGATGTGACATTATTTTTTATTGTTAAAAAAATGAGTCCTAATGACAAACGACAAATAAGACACACTGTCTTAAATATACAACAGTGGGTTCCACTTAGTGAAATTTATCCACTATCATGTAATTATGAGAGCTGCTTTTTGATTAAATTAAAAAAGTTAATTATGTGACGGGATCTACTTTCTATTTAAAAACATAAAATAATGTCTTATCATAATTGATATGATATTTAACTAACAAAAAGTTAATCCCATCAATTTTTTTTTTCATTTAAGGTCTGTTCTGGATGTTTTAAAAATGTTAAGGTTCAATTTGAATGTTTCAAAATATTAAGGTTCAAGTTACATTCAGTTGTAAATGTTGAGGTTAAAATGTATTTTTGGCTCATAGTTTTAAGCTTATTGTCTTTACAGGTCCTTCTCTTACATGCTTCTACTATTATTGTGGAAATCAATAACAATAGTGCTCTTTAACATCTTTGGGATAAAAACATTGGCATTTGGGACGAAGTATCAACTTATGTTACTGGGGTGAGATTAAATTTTGCGATAATGCCATGGATGACCTTTAAGATGTAATCTTTCATGTAATTATTCATAGTCTAATTAAGCTGATGCACCTTGGTAGAAACTTACTCTAGATAACCCATGAGACCTATAAGAACTAACTTTAAAAAGTAATTTTTGGAGAGAAAAAAAAAAATTTGTCTTGAATTACTTAAAACATATAACGTGTTATAATCGATTTTATTCTTTACCTCAAGAATGCAAGCACTGAATCTACATGGATTTTGGGCTTCATCACTTTTTATATTACTAACAGCTTGAGTTCTTTTTATGAATGAAATCAGTACATGGAGAGAGTGAAAATTGTGGATCCCGATTTGATGAAAATCGTGGATAATGATTTGATTTCAACATTTTTTTATATATACAAGAGAGTATATTTACATACCATAACTGTGTTCTTTCACACAAGTGTTTTTGTTCATATACTAAATAATCAAATTGATGGAAAATGAAGAAAAACCAAAAGATACCACCAGAACATACCTAGTATTCTAGGTTTACAATAAAGCTTGTAACTTCTAGGTTTGATGGGTTTGCAGTAGACAAGTTTAACTTGGCCTTTGAATTCTTGATCAGAGCGAGGTGAAGAAGATCTGTTAAAATACAACAATTGGGTTTGACAGGTTTACATTAGATGTTATAGCTTTACTCTATCACGATAAACGAGTAAAGTGATCGGAGTTAGGCATGAAAGAGTGTTGACATAGAGGAGAATTAGATGGAGGAAGAGTCTACTAGGATTTTTCTTTTTCTAAATTTATTGAATTATAAAAATAATTATTTGAGAAAAATGAAAACGTGACAATTACATGACAAATTTATCAATTTGACGTAATATGTCACATTAGAGACATTAATTAAAAACATAAGTTGGGATATATTTGCAATAAATTAAAAGTTCAAATATTTTAGCATCCTTTTCTAAAAATTTGGATTAATATTACAAAATTAAATAAAATTAGATATATTTTTATAATTAACCTTAAATAAAATTAGACATATTTTTATAATTAACCTTTAATTTTATCCTGGCCGACCTTGTTATCTATCGCCTAAACAACCAATAGGAATACGGGCCACGTGACACTGACTCGTTAACCTCCAATAGTGTCACCTGACTGCGCTGCGTTTGGTTGCCGACTCCAGTGGTTGCAGACAGAACAGAACAGGACAGAACGGAACAGAAACCGGAGGCAGCACTACAAGAAATAAGTGTTTTACCGACGGACATTACCGTCGGTAAACACCGGATTTCTGTCGGGGAAATTAATCACCGACGGAATATGGTGGAGCCAAAATCGGTCGTTGAAAT
>JANVCQ010674997.1:0-15554 GCA_025531925.1 Erythroxylum plowmanianum | reverse complement strand
TCCCATTAAGTATAACTTCAAACCTCAAGAATAAAGAAAATTAACACACAAAAAGATAGAAAATAAAGACACTAACAGTTAAGCAAGAAGTAGTATGACAAGGTTCTCTTCACTAATAGTTAGAGCGCCATACAACTGGTGAAGAATCCAGTGTATCATTTTAGAACTAAGCACATCTGACGTAGGTACCACTTCACTCGCAGTTTGTTGGAAGAAGGTGAGATGTGTTTGAAGAAGATTGATAATGCTAAGAATCTGGCAGACATGTTGACTATAAGGTGTGGATGCTGGGAAATTGGGGCTGTGCAAGGCCTCAGTTGGTCTTCTACCATAACGTGGGAGATGTTGCGGATAGGTGAGTTTGTTGGGTACATTGGCATAGAGAATGAAGATGGTTGGGTTGACTGGATCAGTCTCCAAGTGAGAGAATTGTTGAGATATAAAACCTGATAAAATATATTGGACTTTACACCAGACCCACGTTGTTGAGAAGGTGGTGGTTCAGGGGCGGTAGCCCCCGAGGAAAAATAATGTTATGCCTTTTATATTCTATTCTCCTAGTGTATCGTATTATTAGTAAACAATTCACAGTGAATAAAAAAACCCTAGCCGCCTGTAGATGTAGCCATATTTTGGTGAACCACATAAATCTGTGTGTTCGTTTATTTTCTGCACTGTTCTTTGATTATTGTGTTTGATCGTCCATGACACAATATAGCTGTAAACAACTTGCTAACATAAGATAATAATAGAGATAAAATTGCAAAACAAAACTTACAGTTGGGAGAAGATAAGTAAATCCTCCTATCTTAGAGAAAGCCTCAGATCTACAAAAAGAGGCTAGTTAAAATATTTGTAGCAAAGAGGATAACTCATTTTAATCATAACTGAATGGTAAATCACCTACTAGCCTAGAAGAAGGTAGCAACCAAGGATCTGGAGATATTGATAATTCCACTATTGAATCTATTCCTGATGTGCCTGGCAATGCTTTTATTGTTGAGACCACGATGTAAAATGACCATAAAGAAGACTTTCATCTACACACTAATAAGTCTAAGAGGAGAACTATGAGACGAAAAGGGAAAAACCAAAACATAGGGGGTTCTCCCCTCCATGACAGTTCTAATTTGGAACATTAGAGGGCTCAATAACCCTTTAAAAAGATCCACGGTGAAGGATTTAGTTAAAGCACAATAGCCTTGGTTAGTTGGTTTGATTGAGGAAAAAATTAAGGAACCTCTTCAGCCTAAGGATTTTTTTTTTGGGAGCCAATTGGAAATATCTCTCAAATCATCTCTCTCACTATATTTGGAGGATTTTTTTTTTCTTCAACTTTGATATTTTGTCTGTTAATAAAGTTAAGTGCTTAGTTACTGCATTTGAGATGTCACTTAGAGGGGCATAATGTAGCATTTGAACTTATTCTTATATTCACATCCAACTTTAGTTTTCAGCGTCACAAACTATGGTTGGATTTAATTAGATGACAGACTACTACACAGCTTGCATAGTTAGTAAGAGGTGACTTTAACTGCACCCTAAACTTGTCAGAAATGGAAAGAGGGAAAAAATTATGCATAAAGGACATCAAAAAGGTCAATTATCTATTTAGTAATATGGATCCAATGGACCTCTCCTCATCTGGTCGATTCTTCACTTGTTCAAAAAAACAAATGGGGGGCATGTACATACGGAAGAAACTTGATAGAACTTTGATAAACCCCAGCTGGGCAACTCAATTCTTGAGCTCTCATATCCATTTTGGTGAAACACTCCTCTCTGACCACTCTTATTTACATATCTAAGGAATAATGCAACTCACAAAGTTTGGAGCTCCTTTTTTATTTTTCAACGATATCTCACAAATGGAGGGCTTTATGAACCTTTATTAAGTTATTGTAAGTAGGATATTAATGGATATAAAGCCTATTAGCTAATGTAAAAATTGAAAAAGTTTAAAGTTGCACTCAAGCCCTTCCTCAAGCACTACTCTCATCTCCTTTTTGACCTCAAATAAAGGCTCAAGATCGCTTAGGAAAATTTTTATCACGATCCTTATGATCCCAACTTCTGAGTGCTGGAGACATATTCTTTAAAGGAATATCAGTAGGCACTTAACCTACAGTAATCCATACTTAAGCAAAAAATATGTGTTAATTGGTTTAGGGATGGTGACACTAATTCCAAACTTTTTAATTTGTCCATTTTATCTAAAAGAAATTGTAATAAAATTTGTCTACTAATGAATGATGATGGAAACACTTATTTTGATCATGCATCTCTTTTGGCCTTGGCCAAAAATTATTTCAGTCATTTGATAAGGTCAACACTTTCTGAAGAGCCATCCTGTAATATGAAGCAAATCTGAACAATCTCGCTGGACCAAGATATCCGATCATCTTTGATTTCTCCTTTTAATGAGCAAGAGATCAAACAGGTGATTTTCAGCATGCATCCAACCAAAGCCCTAGGACTTGACAGGTTTTTTGCTAGTTTCTTCCAGCATACTTGGGAAATCACGAGAAGTTTATCTACGAAGGCAGTCCTTAAATTTTTCTCATCCTCCAACTTCTTCATGAGGTAAATCACACTTATATATGTTTATTGCTAAAGAAAAAACAACCTCTACACATGTTTGATTTTCATTAAGAAAAATAGCCTCTACATATGTCTGATTTTTGTCTGATCTTAAGTTGTAACACACTCTATAAAGTTATCACTAAACTGCTTACGGATAGACTAAAAAAAGTGTTTAAGGAACTTATACATGTCTCACAAAGTGTTTTCATTCTGGAGAAAAATATCGGAGACAATATCATACTTCTATAAGAGCTGATCAAAGAGTATGCTTCGACAACAAAAATCAATAATTGTTTAGTAAAAATAGACTTCTTTAAAGCCTTCCACACTCTCTCAGCTGAAGCTTCATCCAAGTTTGTTTACAAGCTTTAGGAATTCTTAGCCAATTTGTGAAATGGATTATGTCCTACATCTTTACTGCCTCGCTGAGTGTTTTTATTAATGGCATGCCCCTACTCCCTTTCAAAATGTAAGAGGCATCGAGTAGGGGGACCCTTTATCTCCCTACCTCTTTACCATTGCTATAGAAAGCTTATCCCAATTATTGAACAAGATCATAGCTTCTAATGGCAACTTCACTTTTCATCACTAATGTGCAGAAAGTAGGCTCACTCACCTATTATTTGCTGATGACCTAATACTCCTTAGTGGAGCGGAAGCCTCCTCCCTCAACTTACTATTTCAGACACTGGAAATTTTTTCTAAACGTTCTAGCTTGAGAATTAATATAGAGAAAAGTCACTTATATATGTCTTCGATGTGCGTAACGAGGAGGAAATCAGTATTATGATAGGTATGAGCCTTCCCCCTCTTTACCATTACTATAGAAAGCTTATCCCGATAAGCCACTAATTATTGATCTTTAAGGATAGATAGTTAAGTTATAACCAAGTTTGTATATAAGAGTATGATGAGGAAAAGAAGGCATCCATAATATATAATGGAACCTTCTTATTATAATATGATATCGTTCAAACTAAATAATATAGTAGTGACCTACTAAATGCTAGTTAAATCTGTGTTACCTAAGTAGATCATCATATTAGCAAAAATATGAAGGTTTGTGTAGACGATATGTTCATAAAGATAAGAGCAAGGAGAAATCACTTAGTAGACTTACAAGAATGCTTTAAAACATTGAAAAACTAAGGTATGAAGTTAATTCTTTATAATTGTATAGACAAAACTTCCAACCAAAAGTTTTTAAGCTTTATAATGAGTCATTAAAGATAGACTATAAGAGGTCTAAGCTTAATATAAAGCCATGATAGATGCTAAGGAAACATAGATCCTTGTAGGTAAAATAATAAGTTTATCTTGAATCCTGTCTAAGTCTATAAAAAGCAACCTCCCTTTATTCAAAATATTGACAAAATTGAAGAATAGTATGCATTATTCTTATGAAAAGACTCAAGTGAGCTTGTCTCAAATTTTTCACCTATTTGTACTATGTGTGTTGATGGTGCATCAAGTGAAAAAGGGAGTTAGGTTAGCATGGTTAACTATGGCCTATATAAATTTAACTTCAAATAATGTCAAAAACATAAGTTTAGGGCCTCAAATAATGAGTATCCAAAAACTTTGTGAGTCCTTATATTATGCTAAATTTTTCATTTTTTACACATCCACATAGTACCTAACATAATTCAATAATGGATCCATATAAGGCATGAAAATGATGGTAGGTTAGAAAAATGTGTTTAGGCAGATGAAACGGATAGTATCTTTCTAGAGCTATTGAACCTATAGGATAAATCCTTTTCAGTTGGCTTACAGTGTAAAGCTCTTGATCTAAATTAAGATAAGAACTATATACCATGTGAAAAACTTTAGACCTAACAATAAAAAATCAATAATTAGGACAAAACTAGATCTTATAGAAGAAAAGAGACATGAAGTGTATCTAAAGAACCTTATAAATTAATAATATGTTAAATTCTTGACCAAAAATGGTTATAAAATAGGTTATTAAGAAAGGGAATCTTGTGTTGAGAAAGGCTAATATATTTAACAAAATTGATGCTAAGGGAAAGCTTACCCCCAATTGGATAAGCCCATATCATGTAAGGGAACTTATCAAATATGAGATAAACTAAAAAGGGTTGATAGATCTAAGGTCCTAAAGACCTTGATGATTACCTTAGGCATTACTTTTCATAATATAGATTGGTTCAATGAATATTACATTAACATCATTCAATTAATATGTCAAACTTATGATATTTCTAGTTAAAAGTGCAAATCACCCTTTAATGGTGATGTTCTTTTAATATGTTTTATTTACTAGACAATTTTTCTTCCTTCTATGGTCTTTACAATTGGAGGATTATGTGTTATGTACAATTTACAAGAAGGGATCATGAAATGATCAAAAGAATATGTCAATTGTTTTAAGCAAAGAACATAACCACAATAGATTGAATTCCTCATTATCTTCTCATTTAAACAATTAGATCTTTATTATTCCTTGAATCAGTTTCCTTGTAGCAACTTAACCTAATAAGAAAATGAACATCAATAATTTAGGTTTAGGCAATTCTGATTGCACAAGTTTTGTAAGGTCTAGCTTGGTGACTAAACTTATACATGGTGGTTAAAACCAAGGAAATTCATTTTACCCCAATAATAACCATAATGATATATGTGCTTTAACTTTTTTACCCTAATAATAACCACAATGTATTTGTGCTCTAACTTTGGGACATCATTTTTTGCCACCACAAAATAGTGATAGATAAGATGAGAACTCTATAAAGGAAGAGGTGCAATGACCAAAGTAATTGCTTAAGGTGATAAGTTTTGTAAGAATAAGGAAATTATTGCTTTCAGGTTTCTAGGAAAAACAAAGAAACTGTTAACTTAAGGTTTTGGTGATGAGAAGTTAAAAGCACAAACAAATGAATTGGTATTTTTTTCATAAATTTATATTGAAGATTGAAAATATTGAAATAATTTTTGTTTTAACAATTTTAATAATTAAAATTTTATAAACTTTTAATAAAAATAATTTCAAGTAAGCCATAACAACATCCAATTAGCAAGAGTTGTATAACTAGCATGCCATGTGTGATGGGGTAACATCCCTATGATGAAGATCTAATAGAAATCTAGTAAAATTAGGTTTTAGGATGTAAATCATGTCATTTTAAAAATATTAGTGTGCAAATTGGTACCAAAATTGATGACAAGAGTTATCTTAGATCTTTTACGAAATATTAAGGGGTCATTTGAAAACTTTGCTTATATTTTAGGTTTAAATATATTTCAAAAAAGATATTGTGCTTCAACATATTATATCTAATATAAAAAAGAAAGTTGAAAGTTATAAGCTTTTGAATTTTAAAACTCAAAACATAAACCAATAGGTCAAACATTTCTTTAAAAATCAAACTATCATTTGCAAAATAATATATTAAATCATCTCCCGAGATGACTAGCTAAATACCTTATCAAATGACATACTAAACATAAAAAGTCATCATTCTTTCAATATTTTATAGACATCTAGCAAAGTGGCCAATAAAATGTATAGCAAAAAGATAAAGTAAACATCATATACAACGTCATACTAAATGTCTCAACGATGACAAGTATGTAGTGATAAATGGGATTTTTTGTTGGATCAGGAAGATACAAATTTCTGATCAAGGAATTGAAAACTTAAGCACTTCTTTGAAATGTAATTAGGGTCTAATGGAACTCACGCCTTTTTGTTCTATTGAGAGGTTGTTCCTCTATTTAGATTCTTATCCTTTGTCCATAGCCTTGAAATTGCATGGTAGGCCTTTTAGCCTTTTTAATGAAATTTCTTTATTTATCATTCAAAAAAATGTCTCAAAGTAATAATATGGTAAACATCTCATAGAAAAATATAATAAATATTTTAGAAAACAAAGAACTAATCAACGAATAATGTAATGCATCAAGATATCTCATAAAAATCATATACCTAGACTCAAACTAGATATCAATTAAATAAAAAACTTAATATCATCTAAAATGGTGGATAGAAACACAAAGATAACATAATTACAAAATGACAATCATATGAGCTACCCAAATGTCTTTAAGTGGCCAATCCAAGCTTAAAAGTTAGCTTTGCAAGTTTTTCTAAAACCCAGTGAAAGTCAAGACAATTGGTCTTTAGAATCATATAAATGAAATAGGTTAACAAAATTTAATAATTTGATTATCTCATGAAAATTATGGGAATGCAAACTACAAAACCATAAATAAAATGCACGTTATATCTTAAAGAAAGGCTTTTTATTAATCATGTACATCAACCCAACAAAGTACATTTATATATTGGCCTAAGAAAAATACAAATATTGCAAACATATATATTATTACATCGCTTTTCATACTAACTTTGACCAAAATTTCCACTTTACCTCAAGGTTAGGTTCATTAGCAGAAGACTTTAGAATATCTATGAAAGACAACAAATCAATTGATAAATTCTTATGTTGGCTTTTAAACAAATCCTTATAGACCTAGAATCCACTATGAAGGAGTGTGCTATATCATTATAGCTCCAAGTGTAAGGCCCTAACATATACCCTAGAAGTATTATAGAATGTATAGGGTGTATTAAGAAGTGAACATAAAGAATTAAGTGCATCTAAGCATAATAAGACGCATTGCTTAATGTAAAAGATATTGGTAAATTGCTAATTTTTCATTTTGGTGTGGACATACATACTTAGAAGTGAAATATGGATGAGAATGAAAGTAATGAGATTATATGCCAATATGGCAATTAAAGGAAGAAGAAGGACCAAATGTGCAATTTTCCTAAAATCAACACATGAACCAATATGAATTAAAGCATGTGTCATCAATAGGATTAAAACATGTGTATCCAATAGGATTGAAGCATGTGTGTCATGACATGGACATGTAAGAGATAAGAGAGGGGTGTGCATTTAGTGTTTTGAATGCCAAATTTTCCTCTTCTCATTTTCTCTCAATTTCATCTTCATGATCACACCATTTTACGTGTAAGGAATCAAGCTAATCGTATGTGGAAATTATGTTAAAAGTTAGTGGTTGTTCTCTTCATCTTTGTCTTTTCTTACTTTTCTCATAAAGAGATGGAATTATAAGGTTAGAATTGGTATTGAGATGTATAGTTTTGGTGTTTCTAGTTGATGAATCAATTAAAGCTAAAGAGAAGAGAAGGAAAAGTACTAGAAGAGCTAGTTGGCCAATTTCAGGTTTAGGACTACATTTAGTTTAGTTCCTATTTATACATGTTTGAATATGTAAAAATATTAACTTAGACATGGAATGGTTTTTGGAATGGTGTCTTGGTGTTACTTTACATGGAATTGGTTGAATATGATAGGAGAGTAACATGTAATGAAATTCTATCTTAGGTTTGTTTAAACCAGTCCTATTGTTTTTGGCCATAACTTAGCTTACAGACCTCTAAATTAGGTGATTTTAATTGAACATGAAACTTAAGACATAGAAATAAAAATATAGAGAAGATACCTTAACCTAATTCTGGTTGAATGACATTGGAATTTGAGATTGAAAATGGTGATATGATGTTGCCAATTTGTTGGAGCATCTTGTGATATTTGGTGCATGTTTCATAATTTAGAAATCCAAATGGCCTGCTTTTTGTTGCTATGGGAAATAGAGGCATAGGGGAACAAATTTATAGAAGACATCATAACCTAATTTGAATTTTGTTTTATGAAAATTACAAAACAGGTGCAGGTATGAATTCTAGGTAGAGGACATGACGGATAAGAAATTGTACTATTTTAGTGTGTTTTCATTTTCAATTTTTACCGAATCATATCCAAACCTTTTTGGATGTTTATCAAACTTTACAAACACCTAGAAATAAATGAAATATGACTTAAATCATGTTAATTTGGTGATTAAACATTGAAATTGAAGATTGATCATAGTGTATGCTAAAGTAAATTGACATGTATATAGATTTTTATATGCATATGTATTGCTTATATGTTTATAGTATGACTATTCAAGTGTAATTTTGATACTCTTCTAATAGTGGTAAGTTATATCGTGCATGCGTGAACTGAAATATTGATTTTATGATTTGTCAATATATTAATTATGAAATTGGCAAATGGTTAGAGGAAAATGTATTGTTTTGGTGGTGGATAGATAGGCATACCTATAGACTTACAGTGTAACCGCTATAATTTGATACCAATGATGTCTTCATTTCAAGACTATAGTGTCTCTACATTTTGATGCCTTTGGGTATCTATACTTCGATATTTTCAGGTATCTACAATTTGATTTTTTGGATATCTATAGCTCCCATTATCCATACCCACAAGAATGTGTAAACCTAACACTGAAAGTAAATTAAACAGTTATAAATAAGAAATACAGCATGACAACATGAATATTTGATATTGATGATTTATATTAATGAGCATTTATATTGATGATTTATAATGATGAGCATTTATACTAA
Organism: Erythroxylum plowmanianum; assembly: GCA_025531925.1. Lineage (NCBI taxonomy): Eukaryota > Viridiplantae > Streptophyta > Magnoliopsida > Malpighiales > Erythroxylaceae > Erythroxylum > Erythroxylum plowmanianum. The sequence goes on along the minus strand of JANVCQ010674997.1, from coordinate 6,502 downwards.
TAATTGGCATTAATGAGCAATAAATATCAATGGTTGGCTTCTAAATGTGAAATCACGATATATGAAAAATATATTGAAGCACTTTTGCATTATATACCTTGATTAATTATGCCATCACTATCTATACAATTTATGATATTTAAGAATGTGTTGTTTGGCGGATGACTGCTGTGAGTGATCATCCAAACTAAATGTTTCCCTACTAAGCTTTCAAGCGTAGCACGAGTGTTAATCTGTGTAGGTCCAAGTAATTGGAGATCATTTGCAGGGACCAAGGCCAACTGTTAGGAAATAAATGTACTTATGGAATGTATCTTTTAGTTAAAGATGATTGTATATGTGTAATAAAGGAAATTACAATTTCTCAACAATTTGTAACCAAGAATTTAAGATATGTGTAATATTTCTTTTGGATTATCATATAAATGCAAAGATGTCATATCACTCTTAAATGATAAAAGTGATATGAAATTTTGTAATATATATATGTACAACATTGAATAGACAAATGTGTCATGACAATCCCTATAAATGAATAGAAATGTATGTCATGATTGTTTGTACAGGAATTTGGTTAACACAAATGTGGGTGGTTGTAGGTTTCGTATAGGGTGTTACACCAAGCCTCAAAGGTCATGCTTTTAATGAAATCATGACATATATAAAACTTGAATTTCTTGACATATATAAAACTCGAATTTCTTCTTTATGTAATAAGACTCTTATTATTACAAGTCCTTGATCAAATGCTCTTTCTTCTCTTCCAACCACTTGATTTTATGGTAGGGACCAAATGTTCTTTCTCCTCTTCCAAGCACTTGATCATAAGGTAGAGATAAACAATTAAACCATATAAATTTGATTTCTTTATATGTTTATCACTATCATTTAAACAAACAATTTGATAACTTTTTGAAAATTTTCAAAAAAATAATTTGATAACTTTTTCTTTGGCATCTTTTTGAGTTTGATTTAGGGAGAGATTGAGTTTCATAAACTTTAGATCTATATGCTTGTTTTAAGCCACCATTGAACTTATTATCCATAAAATAAAACATCAACCCTAATTTGAAAATAAATAAATGAGAATAAGGAAACTTGAACTCCAAACTTAGGCCATACAATTTTCCAAGGAATAATGGATCATACTCTACTCGATATCATTAAGTTTCATTTCATCATTTAGAAGCATGAATCCACCTAAAACTTATGGTCCCATATTATTAGACTCGAAATTGAAATCTCTAACCTTGATAAACCATCAAGGATAGTAAACCTAATTAAACAAGTGATATTTTCCTTTCTTACAGCGAGAAGTTTGTGTTATGCACTACTAAGGCTCTATGATGTCAAGCTCAATATAAATGATATTTGGCTCCATATTATGTTTTGAATCCAAAAGATATTTTTGTCCTTTTCCTACTTAGAGCTTCCTTTGATTGACTTAGACTTGTCATGAATTCCCTCTCTAATTCTTGTTATGATTTTTCTTCTTTCTCCACTAAGTTGATCTAAATTTGGAGGAAAGTTTTTTAAGTTTGAAGTTATGTGATCCAAATCTATATTTTCGTTAAGAAATCTTGATATCATTACATAAATATTATACATCTGTAATCTTTAAAAGAAAGATGAAAACCTACGAGTATGTACAAAAAAATTCTAGCCTCTAATGATTTTGATTGAATTGCTCATACATACTTTTTTTTGTTATACTTTTTAGCTTTAGAAAAGTTTCTAAAATTATAAGATTTTGATAAATTTTTTTTTAGTATCATTCATATCGAATTTAGATAAATTAAAGTTCTTTAGAAAAATATTCGACCATTTCTTCAGCAATGTTTCTTCAAGAAAGAGACCTACCATATTAATTGAGGTCTTTTCTTAAGTAGATAATAGGCTACTAGACTTATCCCTATCATTAAACTGGAGGTTATTATCCCTCTATAAAGGCTTAAAAATCTACTCACTACCATCTTCCAAAGAGAGGAATAAAAGCTTCCTCTTATAATCATACGTTCCCTCATGAGGCTTTTCTACTTTAATTCCTATGCTAGATCTTACATTTATATTGTATTGCCCAAAAAACTTCCCTGTAGTCTTTAATTAATGTATAAATATGAATGAGTCCATGTTTAGCTAACTTTCTCCTAAATGAAAGAATACTATGAAACCTAAGAAAAAACACTAAGAATGAGGATGCAGTTGACCTTAGCTTGGACACAAAAATCATTAAATGACAACCTAAGGCCATTCCTAAAATTGTTATGATAAATATTTATCTCACTAGATTTAAGGCAACGTTCTCTTTGGTGGGCCTGTGGTTTTCTATTCCTTATAGATAAATGGATTTTATACTCTAATTTCCTAACATTGTTTAACCTTAAAATTGAATTCATACTTTTCAACCTTAAATTATTTCATGAGCTAAGGGACATACCTAAGAGTAGAAGGCCATTGAAATCATATGTTGGTCTCTTATTAACAATGACTCACTTTTAGATTCACTTCCAGAACTAACATTAAAGCTCTCTAAACCTCATTTTCCACTAAAGGACTTATAATATATAATAGACTTCTTTCATCAAGTATAAGTCAAATGATATGTTACACATCGATTAGTTACCCATTGCCAAGGCATTTATTTCAAATCTTTTATTATATACGTGATGTATAAGTGAACATATCCTATGATCAATTTTAAATACCTACAAATTATAACTCATAGTTTTGTACAAACTATAAAGATTTTATTAAAACATCGTTATCCCAGCCGACAACCATGGAAAATGCTATTGATGGCCACCCACCTACTCCATCTGATCATCCTATATTTCTACAAGTTCTTCAATCGCCTTCAGCTATGGCATCTTCTTCTTCAATAATGGAATAGCCCAAAAATACGCATCACCGTGGTGAACCATCGATTATATTCCCAAAAGTTGTCATTGAAAAGATGTCCATCCTATTCCGTTATGCACTTGTTGGTAAGTTTTCCTATGGCAAACTTGGATTGGATATCATTCTAAAATTCTTTGTGGCTCAGGATATCAAGACAATAGTTGTTTTACTAGACTCCCACCATATTATCTTGAGATGGATGTCTCTGATTTCCATCGAGTATATTCACGTGGGATATGGTATAGCGAATTAGGCAAGCCAATGCGGGTATTTAAATGGACTCCAAATTCTCATGTTGATCGTGAATCCTTAACTGTTCTGATTTGGTTTACTTTGCTAAAGTTACCAGTTCAATTTATGAATCAAAAAGCCCTGCTCAATATTGCAAAAACTTTTGGTCAGCCCCTTCGCTTAGATTCAGTGACTGCTAATTTTAAACATCTTATCATTGCTCGAATGCAGGTTGAGATTGATTTGTTGAAATCAATCCCGAAGAATTTATGGATACAAATGGAAGACTCAATTGGTTTCTGGTAAAAAATTGATCCGAATGAGGAAATCCTATCATATTGTCCTCATTGTTGGCACGTTGGTCATTTCGAAGAAATTCCCATGTCAAACATCCTGAATTATAGGTTATCTCAAAGCCATTTCAAAAGGAGATTTTAAAAATGATTGACAAGTCAAAATCGATATAACCCCATATTGATAACAATCTTAATTCAAATGTGATTCACTACACATCTAAACCTACGACGATTGACGTTCTTGGATTTTTAAAAGTTTGATGCAATTACGTGACTTAATTTATCCTATTATCAAAAGTAGAGTTGGGAATGGAGAAGATACAAGTTTCTAGTTTGATAATTGGAATGAACACAGCCCTCTTTGGTTGATGAATGACTTAGATGTATTTCAAAACAGAATCTCTAAGGAAGCATCGGTGGCATAAGTAGTTCGGGAGAGGGCACGTTTGCATAGTTGCAGGTATGGCCAACTACTAGACCAGTATCTGAATGGTGTGCTACTTCGAAATGAGATAGACAGGAGGATTTGGGCAGCAAACCATGAGGGAGACTTCATGACTAAATCAACACATGGCTTAGGGAGAGAGTTGTAGGAAGAAGTACCATGGGCTGCTTTGGTATTGAAGCAAGTATTAAGTCCCAAATTTGCTTTTTTCTTGTGGTTGGCCATTAAAAATGGATTGAGAACAAAGGATCAATGTTTTGGTAGTTATGATCCCATGTGTATCTTGTGTAAACATGTTAATGAAAGTAGAAATCACTTTGGTTCAGTCTGATTCTGTTGGGGCTGGACGTCGTTGTTTGGATCCATGATCTCGATTAGCTTCAACCGGGAGAAACCTGCAAAAACAATAAAGGCACACCGGGGGTGGATCGCCGGATTGCCCCTCCGATGCTTAAGTCAGTTTACTGCGCTAGGTTTTTTGTCCAATAACAGTGGTTATCAGAATTATTAGAGACATACCTGCCTCGTGAAGAGATAATGAACTTATATAATGATTACCTGACGTGTTTTATCCAACATCAACTAGTTCTGTTGTGTTTTAACTCAACATCTTGAGAATGGTCCGATCGGCCCATATATCATCCTAGAGTTGGACCTGGGCCTAGCACGACCGACCCGACCACACTTGTTTTTTTAATGTAAATTTACCAAAGCTGTGTGGAGTAAAATTTTGCATATGATAGGAATTCAGAACTTCTCATATGAATGGAATAAAGTATTGGAAGATGTTATCAGGAACGCAAGACCAGGGAGGCAGGATGGTCTCATCATCAGGACCTCGTTCCAAATGGTGCTTTATCACCTATGGAGGGAGAGGAATAGATGCTTATATAAGCAATTAGAACAACACAAGTACGAGCTTGCTGATAGTACATTTAACTTCATTAGAGAGGCAATCATAGTGAATGAGAAGCAGGACCTCATTAGACATGACCTAAGAAGGATATGATATATTTAGATGATGCATGTGGTTTAGGTGGAATGATCGTAGTGGAATCGAAGTGGTTGTAGTATTTTTGTAATAGGATTGTAAATTTTAGTTTTCTGATTTGGTAATATAATTTCTTTAATTTTCAAAAAAAAAAGAAACTTGCTAGAAAATTACGAAAATACAGTATCTTTCCACTCAATTGCGTGACACTTTGGAGAAAAATGACATGATTAATGGTTGTTTGCGTGAAAGTCATACCATATAAAAAGAAGACAGAGAGTTTATTTCTAAAACTTCAAAACATAGATTGGGATCAACGTCTGTGCTTACGATATCACAATGATTCCCCCAGTTTATCCACTGCCCATCAATTACGGTATAGAAAATTACAAAGAAGCAATTATGATATTGATTAACAAATCTTTCCAAACCTTTCGAAAGATGAGGTGATTCAGCTTCTCAATCAATTTAGTTCAGAGTATGATGATAAAATCTCTAAACACAATGCTCTGAAAAATGCAACCAAAGATTCCCATAAGAGATGGCCTCAGAAAGGTTAATTTGATATGCCTAGAACCATTTTAACAAGATCGATTGCTCCCGCTTAATTTGCAGAACTCGATAAATCCAACGATGATGTTATTTTGGACCATTAGAGGAGCAGGCTCACAACAATCAATTTGTAGACACAAAAAACTGCAAAAGCTTCATCAACTCTCTTTTATTGCTATTACAAAACCAATGATTTCTCCAGATAAGTTGCATTCCTTACAAATTTCATTGTGCTATCATGAAAGTTTTTTCAATGTCAATAATAAAATTTGGATCATGTGGAAATCTTCTTATACTGCTAAGATTATTCATGATCACGATTAGTTTATTCATGTTGAATTCATTGATAACACTTCTTTGGAGTCCTTATTTATTACAGTGATCTATGCCAAATGTAATAGAAGAGATAGACTAAATCTTTGGTCTTCTTTAAAAAGAATTACAGATGATTTACATGATAAATTGTGGATGTTTGGTGGGGATTTTAATGTTATCTCTAATGTCGCAGAAATAGAGGACATTCCATTCCACATCAAGGAAACACGGATGATTTCAACAACTTCCTTCACACTACAACAGCTTATACTCTTCCAACTGAAGGATCTACATACACATGGATGGGCTCTAGACCTCAGGGGAGAGTTTGGAAGAGATTTAACTGTATATTTGTTGGGAAACTGGGTCAGAATCTGATCCGAACCGCAACGGAATAATTACGAAATTTTTTCGTGACTTTTGATTTCCCGAAAACCAAGATCTATTTATTCTATAAAATGATTAACACGAATCATAATAAAGCAGAATTTAATTCGTACCTTATTCCGAAGCTTCATCTTTTATTGATGCATCCCTCGAACCGCTTCCGAAACCGATCCGCCTCAACTACCATAGCCGCACAAGTGTCCGGCCTCTAACGGTATCCACAGAACAGGTTGAGAGAATTCTATAATTTTTACAGAGAGGGTTAAGCATGAAGTGCTAGCTATATAGAGGCCATTGAAATTAGAATTACAATTTCAATTAAACTTTAATTAGAATTACAAATAATTCTAATTAAATACCAATTATTCCCAAATAAGATTCAATATC
>JANVCQ010674975.1:0-15555 GCA_025531925.1 Erythroxylum plowmanianum | reverse complement strand
AGAACATACAACTTAATTCTTACCTAAACAAACTTCAAATCTTCAATTTTGCCAAAGTTTCACAATTCTCCCAACCTGTCCTACCACTCACGACCATCATCCTTGAAGCTTAGGTTTGTAATTTTTTTGACAATAAAATAAGAGGAACAACGTAGTACATGAGGGCTTGAGAAGGTGGAGAGGAGAAACACTTAATAAGAAGGAGGAAGAGGAGAAGCCACGACTTGATGAAAGAGAACAAATAGGATGGGCTTCTCAAGGGAGAGCATCGAGAATGGCCTAAAGAAGACTAAGATATTTATATACTTTAGACAACCACTAATTAGGTGTTTTAGTAGGCAAGTGACATGTGTCACTTGCCACTTGTCTTATTCTAAAGCACTCTTAAGGTTCTTTCAAATTCCAATTCAATTTCTATTCTAATTTGTCTCCAAATTCCAATGACTCAAAGTCATAAATCCCAAAATCATGTATCTAATTTTCCAGTGCCATTGGACAGTCATTTCCAGTATCGGAAACTAAATAAGTTTGCCACTTGTCAATTTTTTTCCGGTCCGAAAATTTCACCCGAAAAATTCCTAAAATTTCACAAGAATGGAAAACACACAAAAATCCACTCCTATTCATTTTTCAAGCACAAATAACACATTTTTCACGATAAACACATATGCCGGGAAATGTCATGAATGCAGGTACAACCATGTGCATATACAAAAATTACAATTTATGTAAAAATAGAGGCCATCATTTGCATGAACATGCCGATACTTGTTTACATATTCATAACCCGTCCTGAGTTACCATTTTACCCTTCTCATCGGTGATGGGATATTACATTCCTTCCCTCCCTAAACTCTAAACCTTAAACTCCAAACCCTCGCTAAACCCTAAACCCTAAACTTTTTTTATAGAGAATAAAAATATGTTAATAAAAGGGAAGGTTCAATACAAAAAGAGGCCAAAGGAGGCATTCAAAAACTATATACAAAGAAAACAAAAAGGCCATCAGAGGCCCTCAAATATAATAAAAAAGCAAAGTGGGAAGTTTCTAGATATGCCGCTGAAGATCGGGGATCTAAAAATGAGACTCAAGGCCTAGAACCCAAGAATGGATAAGCTTGATGATGTCGTCCATAATGTCCTGGGCCGATCGGTGTTGTATATTGAAGATACGATTATTCCTCTTATACCAAAGAAAGTAAACAGTGGCATAGTCAACAAAAAAAACTCCTGATTAATGACGTTTTCAAACCCACTATCAAAAAACTGAACCCGTGCTCTAAATTGCATGCAGTACCAAAACTATTGCAACTCACTGCTCCCCTCAGGAAATGTCCACTCAACAGAATGTATAATCTCTAAAACCTTGGCATCCCAAGATACCCCAATAGAAGAGAGAACTAGAAACGAAAACCTATCACACAAAAGCCCCTGATTCGATAACCAGTAATCTTGCCATATAGACTTATCTCGCTTATCACCAATACAAGAAACAATAAGACCTCTGCACCACTCCCTACCTAATAGAATCTTCCTCCAAACCCAGGATGAGCTCGACGGGACTCGAATATTCCAAAAAGAACTATTCTCAACAAAACAGTACGTACCCATATGGTCCATGTAGAAGTTTTATCTATAAATAGTCGCCACATATTCTTAAGTGTGGCAGCCCTATTCTAGTCTCTGACCCTCTTAACTACCAAACTACCTTCCTACCTCAGAAAACATACTAAATCCCATGCCACCTTAGCCCCGGTATGTCCATGAAGTACCTCTCCAAAATAAAGCTGACAAAATGCTCTCTATATGACGAATAATGCTAGCGGGCATAATGAACATACCCCAGCTATCAGAAGCTGAACCTGAGGTCTAAAGCGGATAGAGTCCCAAACCTGTTGTAGCTCACTACTCCCCTCAGGAAAAGCCCACTCCCCAGAATGTATACTTTCTGAGACCCTAGCATCCCAAGAGAGCCCAATAGAAGAGAGATCTCGGAATGAAAATCAATTACATAAGGGCCCCTGATCCGACAACCAATAATCATGTCATATGGGGGTATCTCTCCCATCAGCAACACAGGCAATATAAGACCTCTACACCTCTCTCTACTCAATAGAATCTTCCGCCAAACCCATGAAGAGCTCAACGGGACTCAAATATGCCAAAAGTTCTACCCCTCAGTAAAATTATACGTACCTATATGGTCCATGTAGAGGATCTATTTGTAAATAGTCTCCACACATACTTAAGCGTGGCAACCTTATTCCAATCTCGGACCCTCTTGACTCCCAGACCAACGTCCCGCCTAGAAAAATTGATTGACTCCCATGCCACCTTATCCCCAGTTTGGGACAGTGAAGTGCCGTTCCAAAGACATGATGATAAAATACTCTCAACACGGTGAGTAATGTTAACGGGCAGAATGAACATACGTAACCAGTATACCTGTATGGAGAAAAGCATAGATTTGATCAGTTGCAACCTACCCATATAGGTAAGAGATGTTGAGATCCACAACCAAATACGAGAAAGAATCCTCTCCACCAAAGGAAGACAATCTGAGTGTCTCAGCTGTGTAGTGATAAGAGGGACGCCCAAATAACAAATCGGTAGGGAACTAATCTAAATCCCAATTACTCTCCGTATAGAGGAAACCTCTGCCTTGGGGATCCCTGAGAAGAAGACTCGACTCTTATCTGAGTTCATAGCCAACCCTGAAACCTTCTCAAAATCTGCCAAAGCCTATCCGATAATCTTAAGAGAAGCTAAATCTGCTAGACTAAAAATCATCAAATCAATCGCAAAACAAACCTGAGTGAGAGAAATCTGCCTAGCCGAAGTTGCTGCCACCTCTCTTAATATCCCATCTAACCCCTCCATCACCAATACAAACAGATAAGGAGAAGGGGATCCCCCTGCCTCACCCCTCGTGTGGCAGGAAAATAACCGTGTAGTGAGCCATTAAGTGCTACAGTGAAATGTGTAGATCTATTGGACCTTGTTTTTAGAGCCCAACTATTCGGAAGTCATAAAATGTGAGCGTGCATTTTAGTAAGGTTATTTCCATGGAATCTCCTTAGCCAACACCAGTTCATCTTCATTCTCATACCATCCAAAAAATTTTCCTATTTGATCAATGGACATACGACAATCCATTCTTATGTTTATGTCCTCAAACATCACCTTAACATATCATTCATTTGTGTTTTCGATACTAGGTACATTTCAAGTTCCATTCAAGCCTAAATGTCTTATAGAAAAGCATCGATGAGCCCACACTTTATATCTGTACCTATTTTGGGACATTGGGTATAACTTTCACTAGAGACATCATATTAAGATCATTCTAAGATAATTTTTCATAGGACTTTGAGATCTACAACTTTTGTGAAGACCCCAAAGAGAGAATTTGCCATTTAGAGGGTCAAAATTGTGAATTTCTGAAAGTGTACAGTGTATATCCATTACACGAACATACACCTCCAGTTAACAGACATACATGGGCTCTGGAGTGTCTCCCACACATGTGAAGGTCCGTTTAACGGATATGGACTGGGCTAAGGATATTTTCAAACCCAAAAAGGTCCATTTTATTGACCTAATGTTTGTCCAACAGATATAAGTGAAACATAAGCCCTTCCAAAGCATTCCCAATAGTTCTTACATCCATTCTAATATCACTTTCATTCATACTTTTCCTAAATTCAACTCTTTTAGTGAAATATCACTTCATAACAATTCAACTACAAACTTTGTTTCATTAAACTCTCTAATCTCTATTCATTTGATTCATCACTACAACTAACTCTCATCAATTACTATAGTTGTCTTGTATATATATCCTATGTAGCATCACCAACTTATAAGGATCATATCTCTCAACTCCGATATCCAAAAATTACATACTTTATATCAATCGAAAGCTAGAAAGATAATCTACAACTTCAAGAAGACAACTTTATCCAATTCAACTTAGATTGATACAATTTTTCCTTGAAGTCAGCACACATATTCTACCCTTATGAAAGACTTGAAAATGCAATGTACCAACTTTGAGATTCATGAGCAAAAACATTACCATATTTAATTATCATCAAAAGATAAGAGTTTACAAAGTTTTAATGGCATTGCAAGTCACAATACATCTTTTCTTAAAATCCCAAATTACAAAACATACTTCAACGTATAACCCAGGTTAGAAGGATCACCCCAACTTGAGTTATGAAGGGAATCGACAGCAAAATTATTTCCAATATTGGTCGCAAGGAGCACAACAATTTCAACCAAGGGCATAAGGAGCCCCTTCTTTCAGTTCAGGTAATGCTTTAGATGAATTTATCAAGATTTCTACTACTAACAATTTTCAGTTTTAGTAAGATATGGAGCACATCAACAGAGCATACTGCAACTTAATCAGAGTGTATAACAAATCTAACAGAATAAAAAACAAGCATACAAAATTTGGAAAACCAAATGGGTCAGATGGTAGTAAGGCTTAATCACCTAGAATCATAAAGTGGAGGAAGATTGCCATCCCAACATGAGGTAAACCTGAAGAATGTTAGTGCTATAGCCTTGAGGGATGGAAAGGAGATTGAGGGTCCTAAGAGAACCCCACCAAGGTTTGCTACTGAGGAAGGGATTAAGAAGGAATTAGGTAAGGAAGAAAATATATCATCAAGTACAAAGGTAAATTTCAAAAGTCCCAGTATTATTAAAACTAACCCTCCACCTTTTTTGAGCATATTTATAAGACCTAACAAGGAGGAGAAGGACAAAGAGATATTGGAGACTTTCCAAAATATGGAAGTCAATATACCTTTACTTGAAGCAATCAAAAAAGTACCAAGGTATGCCAAATTTTTTAAAGAACTGTGTACATATAAGAGAAAACTAAGGGGTGATGAGAAAATGATGATAGGTAAGAATGTGTTGGTGGTATTCAGAAAGAAAATGATGATAGGTATGTTTACCATTCCTCACAAAATTGGTAATACTATGATCAATAGACCTATGTTGGATTTGGGTGCTTCTATTAATGTGATGCCTCGTTCGATTTATACCTCTTTGAATTTGGGTCCATTACAAGAAACGAGTGTAATCTTACAACTAGCTGGTTGACAGCACTAATGCTTATCTTGATTGTGTGGTTGAGGATGTTTTGGTGCATACGAATAAGTTAGTGTTTCCTACAGATTTCTATATTGTGGATATAAATGGTGACACCTCATTTAATCCAATACCTATCTTGTTAGGGAGATCGTTTCTTAATACAACTTAAAATAAAATAGATGTTTTTGAGAGCACCCTCATAATGTAATTTAATAGAGAAGTGATTCATTTCAATATTTTTGATTCCAGAAAACATCTTCCTGATGATCATTGTGTTTTTTTTAATGTGATTGATCCTTTGATATAGGAAAATTTTAAAGTAAGTTGCAAGGATCATTTCAAAACAGTTTTAATTGAGGATATGAAAGTAGAAGCCAACACTTATGTTGAGATGGGAGAAGAGCTTATAGAAATGATAGTCACTTTAGACTTATTGCAAAGCTCTCCAAAAAGGTATGATTTGGCTTTTATACAACTACCTGAAGCTCACAAAAAGTTGTTACCTTCTGATGTGCAGACATTAGAATTAGAATTGAAGCCACTCCCTACACATCTGATGTATGCCTATTTAGGAGATAAGTAGACTCTTCTAGTTATCATTTAGGCAGAGTTAACTTCAAATCAAGAGGAGAGGTTACTTTGAATGATAAGAGAGCATAAGAAGGTCATCGGGTGCACTATCGTAGATATCCAAAGGATAAGTCCTTCTATATACATGCACCACATTTGTTAAAGGAGGATGCAAAATCCATAAGGCAAGCTCAGCATAGGCTGAATCCTCCAACAATGGAACTTATGAAGAAGGAGGTGCTAAAGCTTCTCGATGCTGGGATTATCTACCCAATTTCTGACAATAAATGGGTAAGTCATGTCTAAGTGGTTCTAAAAAAGTCTGGAATCACCGTTCTGACAAACCAGGAAGGTGAGTTGGTTCCCACAAGATTGCAAACTGGGTGGCCAATATGTATTGATAATAGAAAGTTAAATTTTGCTACACATAAATACCACTTTCTCCTTTCTTTTATTGTTCAGATGCTTGAGAGATTGGCTGGCTATAACTATTACTGCTTTTAGATGGCTTTTTAGGTTATCTTTAGATCTCAATCGCACTAGAAGATCATGAGAACACAATATTTACATAGCCATTTGGTACGTTTACCTACCAAAGGATGCCAATTGGATTATGTAACAAACCTACCACATTCTAAATGTGTATGGAAAGCATTTTTTTTAATATGTGGAGAAGATTATTGAGGTATTCACGGATGTTTTTAATGTGTAAGGATCTTCTTTTGATGAATGTCTTGAGAATCTTGCCATTATCTTGGAACGATGTATAGAAACTAACCTTGTGTTAAACTAGGAAAAATGTCATTTTGTGGTGGATCAAAGTATAGTTTTAGGCCATGTGATATCTATAGCATCCCACTCCCATCATACATTTGTGGCCGTATGTCCTTCAGACATTTGACCACATGCCCAGTGGAAGCAGTGCCCTAAAGTAGTCACATTCACTTCTCGTCAAATTCACATATAATAAGCACTTCGAATATATTATTCATGCATCAAATGCCTTGAATATTCAATGTCCAGAATCAACACATTCATATCACATAATAATTCAATTTAGAATTAAAAAAACAATAAATCAATATGAGACCATTTAGATTACTCATAATACGCTCCAGAAAGTTATTGCCTCAATGTCCCGGAAATGTCTGGATGTTGTCACTCTAATTGCTCTTCTATATCATGCAATATATACACATTTACACATTACTAATTTGCACATTTTCATGAATACTCAATCATATACATTTGTATATGTGATATGTATAATTCATGCTCAATGACAATCTCGGGTATATTTCCTTAATTCACAACTTATGATCATTCATACTTTATAACTCATATATGTCTAAATTAAACTTAGATTTACACTTCACCCGTATAAGATTATTCTAATTTCATCTTTCAATCATTTACTAAGATCATTCAAGCATTAAGATCATAAAATATCCAATTTATCATTCACCTTTACTTAATACACATCATTCACCTTGTTTGGATCACATTATCCTTCATAAGATCACTTTTATTCTTATAACATCTCCAAAATTTCATATTTTAACATTTAGTAAACAGCAATCAATTCTTAAATTTATATCCTCATTTGTCTGCCTAAACATATCCAACACTTTATCAACTTATTTGACCTCAAACTCAATTCATTTCAACTCCCATTCAATTCTAAATGCATCATAGGAAAGTATCTTACCATTTGTTGTTTCAAACATCACACAAAAGAAGAATAATTTAGGTTAATGGCCTTTCCATTTTTTCTCAAGATAAAATTTTGGGTCAATTTTGCATGGCCAATTTGACAAAGAAAATGAGGTATTTAGGCAATATATTCTTCTAAACAAATGTTCCTATATGTCTTAAGTTTCTAATGAAATTAATTTCATACCGTTGGGTTCAATATTTTCTAAGTTATACTTAAAATACTACAAACTTTTCTCACACCATGACAACACACTATAGACATTGTCAATTTTTTAGTTACTAACGAATTACATGTTGGTTTGTCAAAGGCTCAAAGGGATAACCTATAGAATGAAGCAAAGTATTATGCATGAAATGACCTATATTTTTGGAGGCACTACACATATCAAGTTATCAGGACGTGTATACTAGAAAATGAATCATCATCAATTTTAACCTTTTGCCATTCGTACACTTGCAGAGGACATTTTGGAGTGAAAAGGATAGCTCATAAAGTTCTATAGAGCAGCTTCTACTGGCCAACATTGTTCAAAGATGCATATACCTTTTACGATAAAGGAACCCACTTCTGCAATAGGGTGATGGAAGTAATGCTCAAAAAATCTCACATCCCACACAAAGTTTCTACTACTTACCATCCCCAAACCAATAGCCAAGTTGAAGTCTCAAATCAGGAAATCAAGTTAATCCTACAAAAAACCATGCAGCCCAATAGGAAGGATTGGAGTGTAAGACTGGAAGATGCACTATAAGCCTATAAGACGGCTTACAAAACACTAATTAGGATGTTGTCGTATAGGCAAGTGTTTGGGAAGTCATGTCATCTTTTGGTGGAATTACAACATAAGGCATATTGGGCTATTAGAAGAAGCAACATGAACTTGGATGATGTAGGAGTGCATAGGAAGTTACAGCTTTAAGACTTAGAAGAGATGAGGAATGAGTCATATCAAAATGCAGTGATATATACATAGAGGATGAAAGCTTTTCATGATAAGATGATTTCGAGGAAAAGCTTCTCAGTGGGCTAGAAAGTGTTACTATATCATTCCAAACTTAAGTTTTTTCCAGGAAAGTTGTATTCCTGTTAGGTTGGTCCATTTATTGTCACTCATATTTTTCCATTTAGTGCAGTAGAGATACAAAACCTCAAAACTGACAAGACATTCAGAGTGAATGGTCATTGCTTAAAGTCATATTATGAGGGCTTCCAAATGGAGAATTTTGAGGTGTTGATGCTAGAGGATGTGACTGGTGTCACTCGATGCATGCTACTGGAGGTCAAGCCAATGACGTTAAGCAAAGGCACTGCTTGGGAATTTTTGTCTTTTATATTTTCATATTTGCTATTTTTGTTAACTACTCCATTTCATGCATTTGATTTTACATTGAGGACAATGTAATTTTTAATTATGAGGTAGGGTATATTAATTTTGTTGCATGTTTTTAGCTTAATTGTAGCTTATGTAACTTCTTAGGCAATTTTCAAAATCAAATGAACAAAATAAAAAATTTCTTTTTTTCTATTACTTTTAAGATTATTTAGTCATAATTAGAGTGTGAATTGATTTGTAAAATCCATAGCAAAATTTGGCACGTACCTTTTCTCTTGTGATTTGTTAATGTGCATTATTCTTAGAAGAGCGGTGACAAGTGGTAGACAAAAACCAATAAGGTTTGAGCCATATTAGATTGACACATCTATATTAGTCTCACTGTTTTGTTTGTTATATGTGACCTTCATGACAATTATGTTGGAAAGACATGGGTCCATGTATCTTATACATGGCCATAGAGCAGAAGCATTAGAATCAATATTCCAATAGCACAACATCCCCAGAAAATCCAGAATCCATATGCATGTACAAGTAGAATGTAAGAACATCAAATTACAACATATATACCTTACAAATGCTCCTCCTTTCTTCAATATTCTACTTGTTTGCGTTGTAGCAAACACCAAACACTTTCAACATCCAGTGAAGAACAGGCAAAGATGAAGAAAAATTAGTATGTAAAGGTGGTTAGAGCACCAAACAAGATAAATTCAAGTAGATGCTTAATCAAGAGTTAGATCATAAACAAGTTACATGCAATTAAACTCGTGCAACGATTGCATGTAATTGAATGAACAAACCTCAAGATCACTCCTCTCAACCTCCAGAACTCTTCTGAACCCTTTGCTTCTCAATTGTGTGTGTTTTTGACTTAATTTCGTGTGTACATAAGTGAAGAACTCACTTATATACCACCTGTCATAAAATAGGTCACGTGACTTACTTAAAATGATAGCCATTCACAATGTATATTTCATTTGATCTTTTATGCATCTGGCCCTTAGTTCCCAGTTATTTTGGGTAATGAGATTAACTCTTAATCTGAGCATTTCTTGAATGGTTTCATGCCACTTAAATTAACTATTAATCTAAGCAAATCATGATGCCAATTTATAGGAATGTAAGTAAATTAACATATGAACTCTTCGATAGTTAATTATTTAACTTACGAACCTTTACATAGACAATTATTGTGCAATTCATCTCTTCACAATCCGCCCCACTTGGTTTAGAGTATGGGCTATGTGTCAACTCCCAGTAGACTGACTATGTTACATATAGTCCAAGTGATGTTAGTTCTTGTCCTTGGGATCTTATTACTATATGTGTCATTGAAGACTCTCTTCGTGACATATAGCTGCGCTGGCCAGAGACTCCTAAGTAATGACCCTGATAAGAGGCCATGGGCATCGTCTCCTTCTACCAGGAGTGGTGAATTATTTACTAGCTGCCTAATTACCTTCGAATACTAACACCTATTGAGCATAGAATATTTGTTTTCGTATAAGAATGATTCGAAAAATAGGACCTGACACTTAGGGTATCAGAGAATGAAAATGAACTACTGATAACTAATGAGGGTTAATTGGAATAACTATACATGGTAACAAGCACAAGCACATATTTTACGACTCCGAAAGGTTGGGTTCCAAAATCGGTGCCCAACAGTTATGGTATTAGAGCAAGAGTTGGGTTTTGAAACTAGTGCCCAACAAGTGTTGTCTAGGGAGATTCCATGGAAATAACCTTATAGGATTATACACTCACGTCTTATGATATTTAAGATAATTGGGCTCTAGAAACAAGGTCCACCAACTTGTGGTATCAGAGCTTAAGTTTTCTTTTAAGGATTCCTAGGCCTAGAATATATAGTGGTATAATTGTTATGATGTGTAATAAATTGTTTACATTACGAATTGATTAATTTCATTAAGTGACATGCATATCATGCATATATGTAGGAAATAAGATTAAAATGAAACATAAGTTAATCACTGCTATTTTGGTTAAAGGAGTAAGATGCCATCTTGTAGAAGGACATAAGGAGTTCTACAAGGATTTATTGCATCTGACTCTCCACCAAGAGGGGAGAGTACGAACAAGTTTAGAGCCCCAAGAGATGCTGAGGATTTTGTAAGGCATAGTAGTGGGCCTTCTTAATCATAGACGAGGGAGTCTCCTCTTTCACAAGAGTAAGTACATACTCCATTGGACCTTAGGATGTTTCAGGAATTTACTCAGGTATTTTTCCAAGCTATGGGCCAAATGCTACAGACTTCTGCTCTGGCCCTAGTTAAGATGGGGAAGTAATTTAATATGCTAAGGAAGTATAGGGTAGTGGACTTTTATAGAACCACTGATCCCGAAGAAGCTGAGATCTGGTTAAGGAAAACCAAAAGGATATTAGAGCAGATTGATTGTGAGGATGATGAGAAAGTTGTGTATGCTGCAAGTCTGTTACAGGGAGATGCTTTGCATTAGTGAGAAGGTGTCTCAAGGAGTCAGATGAAACCGTCGATGTTTGCATGGAAGGACTTCCTAGCTATCTATAAGAAGAAGTATCTGTCTAAGGTTTATATTCAGCAGAAGCAGAGAGAATTTTTGAGTCTCACCCAGAGAGAGATGACAGTAAATGAGTATGAGTGCTGATTTACGCAGTTGTCCTAGTACGCACTTGAGATGATGATCAGTGAGGTGGTTAAGTGTCGTAGGTTTGAATCGAGATTGCATCTAGCCATCAGGGAAAAAGTGGTATCATAGAATTTTTATAATTTTCAACAACTGGTTGAAACAACGCTATGGGTTGAGAACGTTGAGAATACCAAGAGTGCAGTGAACAGAAAGAGGAAAGGGAGAGAGCAATTTCCACCATCTAATTTTAGTACACCGCCTAGTAATTTGCTTCGTCCTCCATCCCTTAACTTCCAAATCCAAAACTAACATTCTATGTTGAGTTGCTAAGCATGCTTCCAGAGCACTTTACAATCCTTACACCTAGCTCGACCGCTCTACCTTATAAGGAAATAAACAATTTGATTCTTGGTGGTTCAAGTCTTAAAAGTCACTAAGTGCTCCTCTTTTTTTTAATAAAGAATTAGCTATCATTAACTCAAAGCGACTGCCATGTCTAATATAGCAATCTCACTATCATTCCCATTGTTGACCTGAAACCCCCATAAGTCCATGGATATCTGTTCAAAACTATCCCTATATGACCATTAAAACCTACTCCTAATTGCTTAGCAATATAGATATGTTGAATCACTTCATCTAACTCCTCCTAAAATTGTCATTTTTGTTGTTCATCCAAACTTGCTTGAGGTGCATATACACATCACATTAAGAATAACATTGCTAACCATAATCTTAGTAACCATATTCCTATCATTTATCCTTTTGATCTCCATCATGTGATTTATAAGTTCCTTGACAACTAAGATACCTACCCCATTTTGTCTTCTCGAACCCCCTGAGTACTACATTATAAACCCGTTAATCTCCTTCATTTTAGCCCCTGTCCACTTTGTGTTAGGACCCATTTCTGGAGCCCAACCTTTGGAATCATAAAGCGTGTGCGCAGAATTTCTCGTCAAACAAATGTGGGCGAAAACCAAAGAAATCAAAAAGCTTAAGGTCAAAAATTTTAACTCCAACTTCAAAAATTCACATACTTTAAATTGTTGGAAAGGTAAAATCAACTTAGTCAAATTTCTCATCGATCAATACCAAATTTATCCTAAAATTAGAATACCGATTTTACCCTCATGAAAAAACTTGCAATTGGAATTCATCCAAC
Source organism: Erythroxylum plowmanianum (assembly GCA_025531925.1). NCBI lineage: Eukaryota > Viridiplantae > Streptophyta > Magnoliopsida > Malpighiales > Erythroxylaceae > Erythroxylum > Erythroxylum plowmanianum. The sequence continues at coordinate 3,024 of JANVCQ010674975.1, read as the reverse complement.
ACTCAACCTCAATTCATATGATTCCACATGTTGGGACTTGTTTCTGGAGCCCAACTCTGATTCTTTATATTCAAAAACATCTTATCACTCACCACAAATCCTACCTTTCTTTTCCATAATTCACTTATTAATAAATTGCAACAATTTATATTCAAAGTTCATCAACTCCACTCTTACCATTCATACACAATTCATTTTTCATCAACATCACAAGATAAATGTTTATAAACTTTAATGACATTCCAAGCCATATTACAACATCAATATAAAAAATCTGAATACAAAAGACACAAAACCCTAAAATTCTCAAATATATGTCTAATGTCTTATTCTTACAACAATCTAACTTAAAATACCACGTATGCATAATCAAATGGATTCCATGGCTTTCTTTCATCCGATCTCCTTCTCATCACCTGGAGATGGGAATGAAAGGGGGTGAGCTTTACAGCTCGTGGGTAACATGTTTATAGTCAATAACAAACAAAACCATTGAAATTATTCCTTTGTCATAGAAAATTCTTTTTAAATCATAAAACACATAGTTCTCAAATTCTCAAATAAATTCACAATTCTACTTCAAAACTCGTAATTAAAACCTCGTCACATAAACATTTCGTAAACAATTAGCCATCAAAGCATAACATTCAATTATGCATCATTCATAACAAATTGAATATGCAATGGACAATAAATGGCTCGAGAGCTCCGTAGAATAAAACGGATAAATCGAAGTTTAAACCGTGAATAAAATGAGTCCATTTTTAGATCTCGTGGACCACAAGTGGGCAGCTGGAAAAAGGCTTTACGTCGACGTGCACGTGACTACGAAACGTTACTCTCTTGCTCAAACAAAAGCACATAATCAATGCTCACAATCATTTTTATTAAAATGAAATGCTTTCATACTTTTCATGTTCTTTTTCTTCTTTCCATTCAAATCAAAATGCCATGACACAATTTAATAACATAACATAATCATATATCACAATGCATTTTTGCATATTCACAACAATTCAAATCCAATCAATTCAGCATATACACAAATATAAACAAATTCTTAAAATCATTGAGAAGCAATATATGCATATTAACAAGGTAATTGAAATCATTTCATTCTTTTGACTTGGAAAAAATTTAATAGTTCATTATTCAATTATAAACATGAAACCCACCTTAATTCCTTGCTTATTCTTGTTCAAAAAGCCTCTACTCTTGCTCCTTTTTTCCTCTCCTACTTTCCTTCACCAATCGCAAAAATTCCTAATCAATAGGCATCCAATTGAACAACTCATAAGACATAATCACCAAAATTGGTCTTAGAAAACTTAAACCCATACCATTCTTCAGCTATTTAAACCAAAACTTCTTTATAAATCCAACAAATCAAACATGCCCTTACCTTGATCCTTCACCAAATGTAGAGTTTCTTAGCTTGAGTGGAAGCTCTCATCATCCCCTTCCTTTTTCCTTCTTGAATCAACTCAAAATCCATCTTGAAAGCTTAGAAAAAGGAAACCCTAACTTTTCTTTTCTTTCTTCTTTCTCTCCTTCCTCCACCTAACTCTCTCCTCTCTTCTTTCTTTTCTTTGTTCTTTCTTTCTAATTTTCATTCTTGCTTCTTCCTTAAAAAGCAAGACTATCTTCTAATTACAAAAATGCCATTAATGAATGAGCAAAGTCCAATTTACCCTCTCATGTAAGCCTTGTAACTTAAATGGCTTAAGTGACCTTCCAATTTTGCCCCTCATGCATTCTTAACACCTTAACACTATAATTCAATCAACTTATGTCATAAAAATCTTACTCACATTACATACTAATTAACTCCACAAAATAATATAATATAATAAAGCCTCAAAATTCATTTAGTCATGCTTAACTTCTTCCAAAAATAAGACCTTTTTCTAATCATCAAATTGAAGGAATTTGCTAACACTTCCTTCTAGAGAAATGTTTCTCATTGTCTCAATTTTCCAATGACACCAAAATCATTCAATTTGGTTTAGTAATTTAAAAGTTATGGCCTAAACACTTTCGGACTATTACTAAACTGATACTGCACACTAAACCCAAATTCACTTGAGAAATTGAGAGTCTTAAAGAGCAAAATAAAATTTGATTCCTTCAGATAACTTGTAGCCCCATGTCTCTAGTTTAATTAGGAACAAGAATCACCTCATTCGGATCTCTACAGATCGAGATATCACCAAAATACTGAAACATATTCAGACTTTTTCAACCGATTCTCTCATTTTGATTCAATTCGTCTTTTTCAAATTAATATCAAAAACTATAGATTTTTATAGAGAAGTAGAGGAATGTCTTAGGAATCCAACGATTTGAAAATCAAGTCAATCGGAGGTCGGATGAAAAAGTTATAAGCAAAAGAGTGGAAGGAGGTCAGGTCAAAGGTGGAAAAGGGCCGCGTCACCCTTGCGACGACGTCGCATGGCGACGCGGTCGCCCTCTCGAAGTGGTCACGTTCGTGATCGCGAACGCCCTGTTTTTTTTTTCAAACAACCTAACTTCTTCATTTCGTATCTTTTGACTCAGAACTCTACAATTTTCAAACTTGGTATCATTGGAATGCTAAAAGAAAGCTCTACAACTTACATGAAGGACTTAAAAACCAATTCAGCCTCTAAAGGAGTCAAAATCTACCTCAAAGTGGCTGTCTAATTAATGTCCTGCTAAAACAGTAACATAACTTCTAAAAATCATATCTTTCAGCTTCATTGTCCAAAAATGTCATACTTTATATCGTTGGAAAGATTGAAAGACAAGCTACAACTTTTATGAAGACAACTTTATCAAAATCTCTCTAGATCAACATAGAAAAATCATAGAAGTTTTCAGCTTGAACACTCAACACTGTTACTATTCATCCAAAAATTTTAGACTGTCAATTCCCTAAAATCTAACACTTTCACTGTTTATTTTCTTACCTTTCAATTCCATTCCAATTAACTCATTCACTATAAATTCATACCACTCCATAATATACAAGACAAGTACATAATT
>JANVCQ010674859.1:0-13438 GCA_025531925.1 Erythroxylum plowmanianum | reverse complement strand
CGTCTCAAGAGTCACTTCATTTTAGTTGACTTTGCTTCGTCTTAAGTTGGCTCTGCTTCGTCTAAAGAGTCACTTCGGGTTAAGTTTACTTTGCTTTGTCTTAAGTTGACTCTGCTTCGTCTCAAGAGTCACTTCATTTTAGTTGACTTTGCTTCGTCTTAAGTTGGCTCTGCTTCGTCTAAAGAGTCACTTCGTGTTAAGTTTACTTTGCTTTGTCTTAAGTTGACTCTGCTTCGTCTCAAGAGTCACTTCATCTTAAGTTGACTTTTCTTTTTCTTAAGTTGACTCTACTTCATATTAAGAGCTACTTCGTCTTAAGTTGACCTTGCTTCGTCTTAAGTTGATCACCTGCTTCTTCTTAGGTTGACTTTCTGCTTTGTCTTATATTAACTGAAACTTTTCCTAGTCCAATTTTAGCCACTTATATGATAAAATTTGTCTTCTAGGTCTTATGAAATTTGTATATCTTGAAGTACTCTTAAAAATCGTCTAAAGAACACCTTGATCCGATACCTATAGCTAAAGTTATGCTAGTTGGTCCGAAATAGGTTCAATATGATTGAGGACCAAACCTTGCTTGATTCTTTCGGCCATAATTTTGTCATCCGACCTCCAAATGCAGTGATTCTTAGAACAATAGGTTCCTAACACATGTTTATATCTCTCCATGAATATCTGTAGCATTATAAATTGATTTGGAAAAGTTTGGTTGAAAGAAATTGAGGGAATTTGTTGGAATATTATGAACTGGTGTGATTTCACTGCACATGATCGGTTATTTTGGTTATATCTGGACCTATAGGATTTGAAATGAGATGCTTCTTGATTTGGAGTAAAATAGAGATGTAGTTCTACAAATTGACTCAAGAAGTCGAATTGTGATTCAGTCTCTAAGATGTTTAATTTCTGGAAGGAATTTGTTTATAGTATACTATTTTGAATAAGAGCAATCGCAAATTGTTTGAGGCATATCTTCCAAATTACTTAACCAAATTGAGTGATTTTGGTGTCAATGGAAAGATAAGACATAGAGTAACAATTTTCTAGCAGAGAGTATGACCAAATTACATTAGTTTCACTTTCTAATTGAATGTGAACAGTACACCTGAAAGTGTGACTTAGAAAAATTTGAAGTGAGTCAATGAGAAAGGAATAGAGATTTTAATGGTCTTAGTGAGGCATAAACCTAAGTATAAATTGTACTTATATGGGTTTTGATATGAGAATGATTTTTTGATTAAATTGATGGAAAGATACTGGGGATTGTCATGAACATGCATTGTACATAGTTCATATACACATGAACACATAAATGAATGCTTATGAATATGCAAAGTCATTAATGTGTGTGCAATGTGTGTATTGCATAATTGTGATGTGCAAGATAAATGTCTGCATTCAGGTGTTCCTAAAATTTGGAAGCAAATGCTAATCTGGAGCGTACTGGGAGTAGACCGACATGGTCTCATTTTATTGTTTGTTCTATTTTGAATTTTGTATTGATTGACTATTGAAGTGCTACTTGTATGTGAATGAGATGAAATAAGTGTGCATAATATGATTGTTAAATGTTGGACCACGATCTGATGACATATGTGTTTGAATGTGCATTTGCGTGTAAATGAAAAGTGATACTCAACTCTATTGTTGAATGACGAACTACAGTCTAATGATATGTGAATGTGAGTGAATGTGGATCATGCAAATGTGACTGATGCATTTCATTTCATAAATGCTTGAAACATAATGACTGTTGTGACCAGAGTAGCCACCAATGAAAGCTTAAAGCTCAACGAGTGAAAATAAGCCTCGAGCCCAAATGTGATTCAGAGCATCTGGCTTAACGTTTAATGAGCCCTGTATCCCCAAGTGGATAAGGGACAATTATCAATGAGCCCTATATGGGACAGTTTAGACACTCGGTCACAACAAAGTAACAAATGAAAAGTGGGTCTCATATGTACTGCATATACATAATATGAATGATTATATCTATTGAAGGGGAAGTGTGAAGCGTTGTAAATATGATAATGTGTTATATGACTAGGTGAGCCATCAATGATGGTCACTCATTGAGTTTGCAAAACTCACCCAAAATTTGTAAATATTTTTCAAGCTTAGAAGAATACCCCGTTAGATAAACAGGAGTATGCCTACAGCATACAAGTAAGGGATAGAGGTCGGGATCAATTCGCATCTGCATTGTACTTTTTCCTTTTATATTGAATTGTATAATTTCCATAATTTTTGTATCAAATAATGTATTAAAAAACTTTTGCACAATGTGTATACAAATGTATTTATGTTATAATAAAATGACATTATGATTAAAGTGTTTTGTAATCCTAATAGGCCCGAGTGGAAAGTGAATTTTCTATGAGATGTGAATTGATTGTTTTGCTATGATTGAAAATGTTTATCAAATAAAGTGGGCCCAATTTGGTTATCGATTTTTGCACTTTATGTTTGTAGTTTCAAGGAAAAAAATTTCTGAGTTTTGATTGATTGAGTATTCTAGCACGCCACCCTCGCGGGTCACAGAATCGGATATCCCTCAAGATGTTGGGTATATGTCTCTAGGGAGTGGGTTACATATGTGGTGTCAAAGCCTAAAATTACTATCTTATATGGGCATTTTCTGAAATAGGTGTCAAGGGACATTCATTCTTGTCATGTCATAGTAGATAGCGGCAACTGATCCCCCAGTCTGAGTCATATTTATAAGAATCACATGAATGAGCATTCCTTAAGAATTTGAGCTGTTAGAAGCATTGGAAAAAATGATGATCTATCAAAATGTGAGTCAATGAAGGTTTATGGGAAGTTAGAAATGAGAAATAATATATGGTTTTGCATGATAGATAAAGGTCCACTACATTTATATATATGGTTGTATCATTGAATATGATATCCATATTGTACTGTGGTAATATATCCTCAAATGTGATATAAATAAATGTGAATACATTGTCATGGACTGATTAAGGAAAGAATTGATATCAACATAAATGATAAGATTTAAAGTGTACAAGCCAGGTTGAAAGAAAATAAAAGTTGCTATGACTTTGAAAGTTTAGATTTGGACTTGAAATGAATGTCGGATAAAAGTGATAAGAGTTATGATTTAGCATAAGAATATATCTGTGAAATCGAGATCATAATTTTAGGATGACTAGGTATCTATGATTTTGAATTGATTGCAAACACATGTATGTATGATGATATGGTTTGATATGATAGATAAAGATTCATTACATTTTATTGGCGTATGTATTATGGAACATGGTATCAATATTGTACTGTAATAGTATACATTCGAATGTGATAGAGAAGTGAATATATTGTGATGATTGTGTAAGGAAAATAGGGAGATAAGTAGAAATGATGAGATTAAGGTGTGCAAGTAGAATGTAATGAAAACAGAAATTTTTATGATCTTAAGGAGATGGATTTGGAATCGAAGTAGTTGTTTGATTAATGTAACAAGAGTTACAATCCACCGTAAGAACACATATTAGTGGAAATTGATATCAGAATTTATTAATGATTACACATCTATAATTTTGAATTGACTAAGGAGGTACATGTGGAAGATAAAATAAATGACAACAGGAAGATAAGATAGGAAGGGGGAAGGAATAAAAAGGGAAGGAAGTAGACATAATTGACATTATGAAAGATGAATTGTGCGTAGTAAGGAGAAAATTAGAAATGCATATAAGAGAGAATTTAATGTACACATGAGATTAAGAAAAATATGAGGAATCAAATGGGAAGAGTGAATGCACTCCATATGGTAGTTGAATTATCATGAAATGATGTAACACTAAAAGAGGTCAATTCTGGAAAATTAAGGCAAAGTTGATGTTAGCATATTTCAATGCAAGGAAACCTCGAATGTGGTAAGGATAAAGAAATATTGTCTGGGATCAATAGAGATCAAAGTATTATTATTGTAAGGTAAGTGGTGATCTATCATAAATAAATCTCTAAATAGAATGAGATGACCTTGAGGATACACACCTAAGCATATGCGATCGTGTCCACTACATCATTGAATTTTGATGCATAAATCATTATGATTGTGTACAAAATGATAGGAATTGATTTTCTTGAGGTACTAAGAATAATTGATAAGCGATGATTAAGATAGTTGATTGATAAGAGTTATATGAGCAGTATCGATGATAGTAGCAAGAAATTTTTCCCTCAAAGAAGAATTTCCCTAAATTAGGTTAAGTTGATCAGACAATTCAGTTTAAGAGTGATCAGTGAAGAAATGAATCAGAAATAAATAGGTAATGAATCACAGGAGAATATTGGAGTCATATCCCTAGCGGAGACTCGGGCATAAAAGGTAGAATATGCTATTAAGAATATATGCATTTTGTTGATGTGAAGTATTCAACTATATGATTGGATTGCTGACTTTGAGGTGAAATTATTGCTAATGTGAGGAGGACTTAGGTCCACATTATATTCTATGTAAATATGTTCTGGAGATACAAATTATATCTAATGAATGTGTTACCATCACAAGAAGTTATGATTGCAAATAAATTGAAATGTGTAGAGAACCAGTATGAATGAATAGACATTAGAATAAGCCACTGCGAAATTATAAGGAATCAAATGAAAGGAGAGAATCATTTGAGAAAAGAAGTCAATTGGGAGACTGAAAATAGCATGTGATAATATTACCTCATTTGAGGAGTTAGTTACTTAAGAAATTATGAGAATTATCATGGGCACAAAGGAATTTGGGTCATATCTGTTATAGTTAACCATGCCCCCGATGGTATTAAGGTAATGAAGATTAAAGTGATCCAAGAAAAATTGTATTAATTAGTGACTATGATTATAGAGGATATCTGGGGCTTATTCGAAAAGTGAAGAGAATATTTTGGAACGTTTGAGGAAAAATGTGTAAACCGTATGAATGTAAAAAGAATTTTGAGGAACTATAACCTCAATGTTAATTATGTCATTAGATTTGGAGATTATATAGTATCTTATGAGGTTTCACATCAAAGATTAAGATACAATCTGTTGTAACAATATAAAGTGATTTTTGTATGCATAGATTTAATTAAAGTCTTATGAGTTGATTTAATACATGGTTTAGAATTACTATGATAGTAATTGCTTTGAGATTTTGGAGACATTAGATGTGCATAATCATTTCTGGAATATATGGATCAGTAAGATTGAGGTAATTATTGAGTATGAAAGGATTGAATATAAAACCAAGACAATGAATAAAGCTACTGGAAGATTTTGATATACAAATAAGTATTTCCCAATAAAGCCATTGTTCTAGTCTGATTCATTGAATGGAAAATTCAATAGTAGTGTATCATAAATTTAGATATTAAGGTTACCAATCTAGTGCTATAAAAAGCATAAAATGTTGAGTCAAATTTTGGGTAATTCAAGTACTATTAGCTATTGAAGTTTAAGATCAGTTTTATATGAAAGAATTAACAAATCCCAAAAAAATGAGGATCTAGAATTGTGAATCTTATTGAGGAATTGAAATTGAATATGAATTTTGAGTCTGAATAGGAAAAATGCTACTTTATGATTGAAATGAAAAAGATGTGTACTGAAGGATGATTGAGCACTATACATCTAAATAGGAATACGTTGAACTAAGAATGTAGAAACAAGTGACTAAATGTTTGAATTACCAATAGTCCTAACTATTGGGGATATGCTTAAAGCTTATATTTTGGAGTTCATAGGAATTTAGGATTGATGTACAGTTCAAATTAACTACAAGCATAGTGACATCATTAGAATACTATATGGGGAATTGTATGACATAAAGGGGGTCATTCACCCTTACATTGAAATGAAGAGGGCCTAAAATGATAGAAGGCCAAAATTGATTTGAGTTACTATTGATGAGCAAAATGAATCTATAATAGGAGTTAAATGATTCAAGAAAGATAAATAAGTTAGGTGGATCACACCGAACATATGGAATATAGTGAGGCAGATGTAAGAGTTAAGTGTAATAGCACTAAAGAGCTATGAAATATCAAGCGAAAGATGGAATACTTCAAAGAGTAGCACCTTGTCAAGATGTGCATAGATTGGGATAAAGATATGTTCAGATAAGGAAAAAGGATAAACTAAGCTTGAATTGTATTGGTCCATATGAAGTTACTGAGAGCATAGGACCTTTAACGTATGTGTTTGTATTACTAACAAAGATGTTTCAGATTCATAATGTGTGATAGGTGAATATACTAAGAAATATTGAGATGATCTGACAAAGATGTATTATCAGCACTGAAAGTGAAATTGTGAGTGATCTGATATATGCATAATGAGAAATAGTTAAGATAGTGTGATATCTGAATATGAAATTGAAGGAGTGATTGATTCCATGAACTAAAGTCAAATGGAAGAAATAATTTGAGTTATGAAGCTGAACGGAAACTGAAGAAGAATATGCGTAAACAATACCCTTATCCTTATTATCAAATTGATAAGAATTTCGAGGACGAAATTCCTTTTAAGGAAAGTAGAATTGTAGCATCCCATTACTCACGTTGAGGCTAAAATTGTAAATGTGAGAGATTCACTGAGAGATTATAAATGTGTTTCATGCTCATGCATTATATGATATGCTCATGCATGTGAATATTGAATCGTTGCATATGAAAATGACTGTACACGCATTCATTGACTTTTCAGGTATAATTATATATAAATGTGAATATATTGAGAAATGTTATCCCACAAAAATTTCTTCTTGATAAATAAGTATGATTTGCATTAATTATGAGGTCCTTATGAAATTTTGTAGAAATTAATTACTATGTTGATGTAGAAAGATTATATGATATAGGCTGATTGGAATAAAGGTTATAAGAATGTTCAAAGGGTGTTTTTGGCAAGACACTTAAGGTTAAAAAGAACATAAGCCTATAAGGAAGGGTAAAAGGGACTTTTGGCCTCTTTAATGGTAGAAATGGAAGAAAGAAATGTAGTCTTGCTTTTTAAGAAGGGGGACAAGAATTGAGAGAGAGAAAGAGAAATTTAGAAAGAAAAAGAAGAAAGTTTCGGTGGTTGAGAAACAAGAAAAGAGTTGAGCTAGGGTTTCAACACTTCTTAGTCTTGAGAGAGATTTTGAAGTGGGTCAAGAAGAGAAAAAGGAAGAGGGATAGAAGAGTTTCAAATTAAGCTAAAGATCTCTTCATTTGGTGAAGAATTAAGGTAAGATCATTTGAATCTTTTGGAATTTTTGGATGAGTTTTAGACCATAAGGTTAGGAAATACATGGGTTTGAGTATTCTAGAACCAATTTTAGTGATTGGGCATTGTGGGATTTTTCTATTTGAAAACCTTATTGAGTTGAGGTTTGAGAGTTGAATGAAGTGAAATTGGTAACTGAATGGTTATACTCAGGATTTTCCAAATTTGCTCAGTGCAAAATTTCAAGTCTTCCTTAGAGGTAAAATTTTGTGTTATGACTTCAGGAAAAAATATGGTTTAATATAGTTTAAATTAGACAAATTTGTCTTATGGATAGTTGTAGCTTATTTTTCTAGCTTTCCAATGGTATATAGTATGAAATGTTTGGACATGGGAGTTGAAAGTTATGGTATTTATGAGTGGACATGCTCAGGAGTGTGTTTTGCTTCATCTTAAGTTGACTCTGCTTCATCTTAAGAGTCACTTCGTCTTAAATTGACTTTGCTTCGTCTTAAGTTAACTATGCTTCATCTTAAGAGTCACTTCATCTTAAGTTGACTCTGCTTCGTCTTAAGAGTCACTTCATCTTAAGTTGACTTTTCTTTATCTTAAGTTGACTCTGCTTCGTCTAAAGAGTCACTTCGTTTTAGTTGACTTTGCTTCGTCATAAGTTGATTCTGATTAAGTTGACTATGCTTCATCTCAAAAGTCACTTCATCTTAAGTTGACTTTGCTTTGTCTTAAGTTGACTCTGTTTCATCTTAAGAGTCACTTCGTCTTAAGTTGACCACCTGCTTCTTCTTAAATTGACTTTATGCTTCATCTTATATTGACTGAAACTTCTTCTAGTCCAATTTTGACCACTTATATGATAAAATTTGACTTCAAGGTCTTATGAAATTTGTAGATCTCAAAGTCCTCCTAAAAATTGTCTAAAGAACACTTTGATCTGATACCTATAGCGAAAGTTATGCTAGTTGGTCCGAAATAGGTTCCATATGACTGAGGACTGAACCTTGACTGATTCTTTTAGCCATAATTTTGTCATCCAATCTCCAAATGTAGTGATTCTTAGACCAATAGGTTCCTAACACATATTTCTATCTCTTCATAAAAATTGGTAGCATTATGAATTGATTTGGAAAAGTTTGGTTGAACGAAAGTGAGGGAATCTATTGGAATATTATGAACTAGTGTGATTTCACTGAACATGTTAAGCTATTTTGGTTATATCTGGACCTATAGGATTTCAAATGAGATGCTTCTTAATTTGGAGTAAAATAGAGATGTAGGCCTACAAATTGACTCAAGAAGTTGAATTGTGATTCAGTCTCTAAGATGTTTAATTTCTGGAAGGAATTTGTTTATAGTATATTGTTTTGGATAAGAGCAGTCCCAAAATGTTTAAGGCATATCTTCCAAATTATTGAACCAAATTGAGTGATTTTAGTGTCCATAGAAAGATAAGAATAGAGGAACACTTTTCTAGAAGAGAGCATGACCAAATTACATTAGTTTCACTTTCTAATTGAATGTGAACAGTAGACTCGAAAGTGTGACTTGGAAAAATCTGAAGTGAGTCGATGAGAAAGGAATAGAGATTTTAATGGTCTTAGTGAGGCATAAACTTAAGTATAAATTGTACTTAGATGGGTTTTGATATGAGAATGTTTTTGTCATTAAATTGATGGAAAGATACCCGGGATTGTCATGAACATGCATTATACATAGTTCATATACACACGTACACATAAATGAATGCTTATAAATATGCAAAGTTATTAATGTGTGTGCAACATGTGTATTGCATAATTGTGATGTGCAGGATAAATGTCTGCATTCAGACGTTCCTAAAATTTGGAAGCAAATGCTAATCTGGAGGGTACTGGGAGTAGACCGAGATGGTCTCATTTCATTATTTGTTCTATTTTGAATTTTGTATTGATTAACTATTGAAGTGCTACTTGTATGTGAATGAGATGAAATAAGTGTGCATAATATGATTGTTACATACCGAACCACGTGCCGATGACAAATGTGTTTGAATGTGCATTTGCATATAAATGAAAAGTGATACTCAACTCTAATGTTGAATGCCGGACTATGGTTTGATGATATGTGAATGTGGATCATGTAAATGTGACTGATGCATTTCATTTCATGAATGCTTGAAACATAATTGGCTGTTGTGACCAGAGTAGCCACCGATTAGAGCTTAAAGCTCAACAATTGAAAATGAGCCTCGAGCTCTAAAATGATTCAGAGCCTCTGGCTCAACTTTTAATGAATCCTATATCCCCCAAGCGGATAAGGCTTAGTTATCAATGAGCCCTACATGGGATAGTTTAGGCACTCGGTCACAACAAAGTAACAAATGAAAAGTGGGTCTCATATGCACTGCATATGCATAATATGAATGATTATATCTATTGAATGGGAAGTGTGAAGCATTGTGAATGTGATTATGTGTTATGTGACTTGGTGAGCCATCGATGATGGTCACTCATTGAGTTCGCAAAACTAACCTAAAATTTGCAAATAATTTTCAGGCTCAGAAGAATACCCCGTTAAGCAAACAGGAGTATGCCTACAACATAAAAGTAAGGGATAGAGGTCAGGATCAGTTCGCATCTACATTCTACTTTTTCCTTTTGTATTGAACTGGATAATTTCCATAATTTTTGTATCAAATAATGTATTCAAAAACTTCTGCACAATGTGTATACAAATGTATTTATGTTATAATGAAATGACGTTATGACTAAAGTGTTTTGTAATTGTAATAGGCTCGAGTGGAAAGTGAATTTTCGATCAGTTATGTATTGATTGTTTTGCTATGATTGAAAATGTTTATCAAATAAAGTGGGCCCAATTTGGTTATCTAGGGCGTAGGGTGTTACACATTGTCATCTATACGACCTTGATAATATTCCTAATCTTCATTGACAGCATCTTAAGCAGGTTCAGGTGGAAGCTCAGTGTAAAGAACGTATAATTTTTTCTCTTGCTCTAAAACAATTTTAAGGTTACGCAACCATTCAGAAAAATTTAGTCCAGTCAATTTGTTTGCATCCGTGATACTCCTCAGGGACAAGTTCGTACTCATTTTCAAAAACTGATTCGTAAAAAAAATTAGTTTCTGACTTAAAACTAAATAAATAAGGAATTTAAAATTTTAGTTACTCCCACTATTTTAAACAAATTAATAGTCCTCACTATTAATTTGAGAAATGATCACATAATTTCCTAGTGGGCTATGATCCCATTTTAATTTAATTGATCTTGAGTTTGCTCAACAAACCAATTAAGTTAAAATTAGGTAGTTAACATTTTATCAATCACATCCTATGTGATTCCTAGTTTCGTTAGGAGACAACTCTTTGACATAAACATATCTAATAATCTTATCCTAACCTTGCCTCTAAATTAATATGATCATGAGTTTACTCATCCAAATTATATTAATTTAGTTAAGTAAAACCCATCGTTATAAGACTAAACATGTTTGAGTTAAAGCGACTTTGAGTTTACTCAACAAGCCTAACAATAAACAAAACTCTAGTTTAATCTTATAATAATGGAAGGCATTTTTCATGTTCTAAACACGTACTTAATATTTTAATGGGGGATTTAAAATAAAATAAAATCTTATTTGAAATAATATGATCTCATTATATTAATTTATTTGACATAATCTAATTATGAAAAATAAATTGAGATTTTTTAATAAAAATTTAATTAATCAACATTTGAAAAATTAAATTAAAAATTAAAAAATAATAAACAAGCATGCCAGGAGATAGCTGGCCCACAGGCCAGAAGATGTGTGACACATCTCCTGGCATGGCTAGGAGAGCGTTTCCTGACTTGCCAGGAGACGCACGTCTTTTGGCCCGACCAAGAGACTTGTGCCTCTGCAAACGGGGTGCATGTGCGTATGCACCTTCTTCTGCATCTTACTTCTGCAATTTTCTTTTATATATAAACAAGAATAACAATTTATTCTGTTAGTAATACCTTCAGACTATCTCAAGGCACCCTACCCCATCTGTATAATTATAAACATACTTATAAATATACATAAAATTCTAGAGAGATAAAATTCTCTAGAGTGAGATTCGATGGTGGTTCTAACCATCGGTGGCTACTACTGCCTCCGGTGGTTCTATGCTTCATCAAACATGAAGTAAAATGATACTCATTAATCAAAGATTCAATAACAATCATTGAAGAATACGTAACCTAAGCATCTGTTGTATATTAAAAGCAATGAATAAAAACAGATAAAGGCCACCTACGTTTAATAAGAAAGTAGATTTAATGAAGTCACAGCCTTGAGTGAATGGATAGAAACTCTATCTGTTTCACAACCTATTTGCAGTTAATGAAGCAAACAGTTTCTGTTTTTTTTATTAATCGGTTATGGAAAAGAAGAGACAAGCATGCATGCAACTCTTTAACTTAGTTAATGCACGCAACTCTTCTTATGGTTTCAAGGAAACTTCACGCAAGAGAAAAACAAGCAGAACAAAGATCAAAAATAAAATCCTTTCCAGAAACATTTGAAACTCTTTCCAAATTTCCAGAACAGCATGTAACTTTTCCAGATTTCCATAAAAACTGGAAAATTTCCAGAAACTTATAAAAACACATGCAAACGTTTTACATCCTTTTCTAGACATTGTTAATGCAAGCATTAACAACATATTACTAACATACAAAAACATGTCCTACTTATATCCATAAACATTTTCAGATGAGCACGAAGAACATGATATTTTTTTGAAAATATTTAATCAAGTAGAACATGCACATAACATTAGTGCAATTAGCATGCAGTAAACGTGTATCACCACTGGAAAAAAAATATGTGAAAACACTTTTTAGGTTTAACGAATCAATATGTAACTTTTGCATATTAAAACCAAATCAAAATGTATTAAAGCTTATGAATCAAACATAAAATTATTAAAGATGGTTGTGATACCACTGTTGGAAAAAATTATGCAAGATCAAATCTTAACGCAGTGGAAATAATATAAAATTTTTCCATAGAATCAACTTTAACAAAATTAAATTAGAAACATAAAACAAGAAATTAACAAAGTTGTACTAACCTGTTCCGATTTCTTGTTACAATTTCTTATTTCTTCGAAACTGTCAATTCCACGAGTCGTTCAACCGTCCAGCATCTAATGTTATTCACAGATCTATTCAGAAAAAACTTAAACTAATTTGAGAGGAAAAATGTAAGAAGTGCTAGTATCCATTTTTCTAATTTTTCCTTTTATATTCTTATTTTTCATATCCTTGGATTTTATTAAAATTACAACTAAAGTCAAACTTTAATTATAATTATTAATTAATCCTTATAAGATCAAATATCACATATTGATCCTAAAGTTTCTAAAACTTCTCAATTAAGTCCAACTTAATTCAAATTTCATTTTCTCCTTTATAGACCTTTTATGTGTGACCCATTAGGTTCCTAATATGTTGGCAATGATTATAAATTATAATTCTAATTCATAATTAGAATCAGATAAATTAAAACTTCTTTTAATTTATCTTTAATTCCCTAATTAAATAATTTATAATCATAGATCATGATTGACGTCTAACACCACCTAAATATTAGGAATGTCAAAGTGGTTTGACTTAACTTGTTTATGCATGGTTATCATATATAAATTAATCCTTTCGTCATCTAATGTTCCAATTGGAATTAGAGTATGGAATTCGTGTCTACTTTAATCCAATCATATTCATTATTGCTAATTAGTAAATGATTTGTAATTAATATTTGAAAATAATTTTTCTAAATTTCAATTTACTCTAGCCAGGGATTCCCAAAATCATTACTAATTAAGAACAGCAGAACATTCTTCCTAATTCCTTTAGGACAATGAATTCTTTATTGATTTACTCAACTATCTCTACATAGTTCATACTATATCCAATAACTAATCCAAGAATAGAACATAAGTAGCATCAAACCACAGTAATTCCTACATGAGTTAACTTCGGTAATCTCAAATCTAAGGATCAATTATACAACCATCATAATAAGATAATCTACAGACACACAAGTAATGTTTCATTCGAGATTCTCATAATTGAGTCAGTTCAATGAACTTTGTTGGACCCCACACCCCATCCGTAGGTGTTTGCGGGTTATACCGCGGCGTGTGTTTGCGGGTTATACCGCGACATCCAACCTTAATCAGTATTG
>JANVCQ010674842.1:0-15570 GCA_025531925.1 Erythroxylum plowmanianum | reverse complement strand
ATAAATTCAGTCTATGTCTAAATCTGAAATTTATAAGTTTCCTGTTTTGGAGTTCCGTTATTAATTTTCACCTATCGATTCTTCAATTAACAACTAATGTCAAGTAATGGATGGTCAAACACAATACCAACAAAATTAATCTCAAAACAGAAAAATCAAAACCAAGAAATCCATACTCATAAATCAACCGAAATTTAATCCAAAAAAAGTTGACTAAAAGCTTCAGCCTAACCTTGAAGCTTTTGGGAAACTACTCAATCATGATAGGATGAAAACCACATAAATCACAGTCAGCAATCAACATAAGAAAAATCAGATAATAAAGCAAAAAATGAACAAGTTTTCGGGTCTCCCTTTCTGCGTTTTATTCTTTTTGCGCCTCTCCTAATGTTGCGTCACTGTGTTCTCTATAGCTCCTCTGTGTTGTGCGTCAGTGTCCTCAAGTTGGTGGCGCGCCCTAGTTGCAACATAGAAGTCTCCAAAAGGCTCACGTCCTAACCAAATAGGTTGGTGTAAGTGGTTCAGCACTCTCATCTGTTCAGCACTCTCATTCCTTAACCAGAGGTCTCGAGTTCGAGTCCTGAGAATGGAGAAATCTATTTGGCTAGCACTTTATCCCTTACGGGTTGACCCGGTGTGAGCAGGGATTAGTCTGGGAGTAGATGATTTAAAGATGTCTTCTCACAGTTGGGACCCTCCTAGGACACCTCGTGGGCTAACAAAAAAAAAAAGACTCACGTCCTACTCTCTCCACAGCTGTCAACTTTTGAATGGAGAGTCTCCTCAATGCCACCACCAACTCTAACGTTCTTCAGCTGCTTCCACGTGACCACCAGCTGCTTCACTCTTCACGCACCAGCTGTTGCTTTTGTTCTCAAGCCACCAGTTGTTATTTTCTTCATTCAATATCCACCATCTGCAGTGTGTGTGAGGTTAGTGTTGAGTGGTTCTTGACGTGAAAATCTGAAGGGGGACATGGTGTTTTGGGCTAGTTTTGTGTATCTCCTGAGCTGGCCAGATGTTGCCTTCTGCGTTATTTTCGTTTTTTCCACTGTAGCTCTCCTCTTTGCCCAGCCTTCTATAGCTCTCTCTCCCTTGTTTTCTGCCGCTAGCCTCCTGTGTGGTCT
Organism: Erythroxylum plowmanianum; assembly: GCA_025531925.1. Classification (NCBI taxonomy): domain Eukaryota; kingdom Viridiplantae; phylum Streptophyta; class Magnoliopsida; order Malpighiales; family Erythroxylaceae; genus Erythroxylum; species Erythroxylum plowmanianum. The sequence goes on along the minus strand of JANVCQ010674842.1, from coordinate 14,443 downwards.
GTGTATTTCTATAGCTCTCTCTTTGTTGTCTGCATGGTCTGCCTTCTCTATCGCCAACTCCCACAAAATTAATTCCTCACTCAATTAAAACCTAGCATCCCCTAATGGTGTGTGCGTTGTTTGGGTCTGTTCAGTGTTTATTTTTTATCACCGTTGCTCCCTCAGTCCACGCACACTCCTTTGGTGGCCAACATTTTCATCCTTTTATTCTCTTCCTCTCCTGTATAGTGCATCTGGAGCTCCTTGTGGTGTGTCTCTGTTGTGGGCGTCCTTGGTGGGGTTGGAGTGATTAAACAAAAAGCACTCCAGCTCTTCTTCTCCTTTCCAGCTATCCTCCTTCTGCTTTGGCATGGTGCATCTGTTTTTCTGCACGGGTCTTTACTTGATGTGTTGTTTTGGTAGGGATCCTTATGCCTCCCAGCAGCTCACGCTCCTCTCCTTGGAGCTAGTGCGTCCCTACATGTTGGTGGTCAAGCTGCGTTGTTTTCGTTTTTGCGCTGTAGCTCACTAGATGTAACAGTCCCCTTACTTACTCCCTCATGGTGCGTCTCTGCAGTGCTCCAACTGGTGGGTCTCTCCCCTAGCCAGCTGCACTTTTTTTCTTCTTTGCTTGCTCCATTTAATTGTTATTCTAGTCTTTTTTTTCATATGCTGCGTCTCCAGTTGGTGGGGTTCTCCTCTCCTGCAGCTTTTATTTAATTCCTCCAGTTGATGTGCGTCTCTCTCAATTTAAAAACCTAAAATGCTGAAAACGTTTTTGTCTCCTGCATTGTGCATGTTTGTCAATTAAAAGTCACCTAAACACCAAACGTTCCCTCCATCAAAACGTCACCTTGGTCTACATTTTGGACATTTTCTGGACCTTCTATTGTTGTTGACTTCCCAGCTGTGCTACGTCGTTTCCTGCTTGTGGAGTTATTGCTGTGTTGTCTTTTTTTTTTCTTTCATTCACCTGCAAGATGTTCAATGGCTTCTGTCTTCTTCCCAGGCGTGGTGCTAATGATAGTGACAATAGCTCCCATAGCCTTGGCAAATTTAACTGCAGCATGACCAAACCCTCCTAGCCCTACCACTCCCACATTATGAAAAAAAATCAGAAAATAAAACAAATAATAAACTCAATGAAAATAAATAAATTAACCTAAAAATGCTACTAAAAATCAACGAATGAATATGCAAAATGAATGCAAATATGACCTAAATATCTATGTGAATTGGACTAAACACATGATCAAGGAATATCTAGAACATTCCTGCTGCCATGTAATAATAATGGAGATGCCACAAAGTTGCCCGACAAAGAATTCAAATGTCTTTCTAGTTAATTAGTAAGTCTAGGGTTTGGAAAAGGTCATTCTTTCCAGGAAATTTAGTTTTTTTTTTTAATCAGGAAATTTAGTTTATCATAGCAAATGTCGATATGTGTCTTTTGGTCTTCAGCATCGCAGATGTCATCAATGAACATATAAAAGAATTGAACTGAATTCAAGTCTATTCTATGTGAAAAGAGCCAAGAAATTTGGATACTTTTTCTGTTATTAAAAATTATCAGTATTGTTCTAAATCGCTTAACAAAATAGCTTGTGGTATTAGAAAAGTAATTTTTACTATTTAAACTCAAATTGTTATGTGATTAATTGTTAAGCATGTTATAGATTTTGTATGATTACTTTTATCTAATTTTAATAAAGAATTCTATTGAAATTATTAGACGAAAACGTAGTAAAAAGTTCTTTTTAAAAATATTTCCAATACTATTAAATGTTTTTATGTAATTTTAAGTAACAAAGACAATTTTTAGAATGAGTAAATCAAATAAAAAAATTATGTTTCACTCAAATTAATACAACATTTTTCAAATATTCATTTGTTGGTTTAGATGCAATATCACCAAAATGAATGGTTGATGTACGATGTTTAATAGGTAATTTGGATTGGTTTCTATCAAATTTTTAGAACAACTCATTGATACTTATATAATGATTTTATTTTATTTAAACCAAACCAAACCGAACCAAATTAACTTAATCTAAATAAAATTAGTTCTAGTTTTAATAATTATTAAAAGTAAAAGCATATCAACATCTTTTCAGTCTTTTAATAAAATGATCTTTTTTTAACGTCTCAATGGAAGTATGTGAAATGGTTATAAATATCTATATTAGAATGAGATGAGAGGGGAAAAGACGTGTGAATCCTTAGAAAAGATTATTAATCAACTTTTAATTAATTATTTTTGGACTTTTAGTTTAAAAAGTTGTTATTGGATCAGTTTGCACTTTGATATTACAACTAAGGATTAAGGAAATGAACTAAGAAGGTCTTAACAAAAAAATGATCGCTCTTCTCTCCTCGACATCCCATCGAGCTACAGTTCTCAACCCCATCGTCAGGGGTATTTATGCTTTATTTTTCAAAAATTGGATTGTTACTCATTGACATGTTTATCGAGAGAGCACCAGATGCACAGACTGGCTGACGACCTATGTTGATCATTTTAATATTGGGGTCTCTTATTTTATAAATACATTCATTGGGTGCCACCTTCTCCTCATGGAGGATATGTCGGGCGCAATATTACGTAACTTTTCTTATTTCCATTTAAAAAAAAAAGAGTTCATGTCAATTTGTAAAACAGGGAAGAAGTTAGGCGCCCTATTTTACTAATCTAAGTAGTTACCTAGGTCTAAACTTGGGTGAGAGTTCAAAAACAATATTGAAATAATGGAAACCAATCATACAGTTTAATATCTAGAAGTTTGTGGATGTACCTAGGGCTTTAAAAGATGCCTAGACTCTCAACAAATAACCTTAAATTTTAGTTTTAAAAAAATGTAGGTTTTATTTTGTATAAGATATTCAATTAAAATAATATTTATGAAAGAAATAAAACAAAATTCTTAATGGAATAACAAAGATAAATGTAAAGGTTTTTATTTGAAATGATAGAGGAATGCGAAAAACAATGACTGAATTTTTAACTTTAAAAAAGTCTAAATTTTTAGAAAATATTTTGATGAACTTAGTTGTTAAATTTGAAAACAAAAATATTGGAATTCATGTTATTGTGCCAAGAACTCTTTGGATTCTAAATTATTTAAAGAAAATAAAATTAGATATAAATATTTATTGAGTAAAAGAAAATCTTAAATCTGTAAAGGTTTAGAAATCAAAAGCTAGATTCAAACCTAATTGGTTTACTATCCCTAACTTAAAACAAAACAGTAACATATAGCAACTTCTAATGGGTTTGAGACCCAAACTTAAACAAAGTAATAAAGGTATAAATTTATTCTTGATAGACATACAGGCCAACAAATTATTTTGTTAATAAATCATTTTAAACTAAAAATAGGCTTAAAAGAAGGTAAAAATTCCAATTTGCCCGTTAACAATTGTCAAAAAGTACAAGATGGACATGTCAGGCAATATGGCAGCTGACGTGTAATTAAATATTAACTTCTTATTTTTAATTAATTAATATTTTAATTCTTTCAAAATTTAAAAACCAAAACCTAATTTCCCCTAAAACCTAACTCCGATTGCTTTTATTCCTACTTTGCAGTAAATCCATAAAATCTTCGTGTTTCCTGTATCTTCTTTGATTGAAGAAAATCCTTAATAATCCTTTATTCTTTTTACTTCTTCTTTATCAAATTTCGTTAGTTTCTAGGAATTTTCTAGCATCTTCATTCTCTAATTGTGGCTTTATTCTCATTCCATGTACATCAATCTCATTTATTTCTATTTGTTTACTGATTATGGCCCATGAATAAAGAATATTTTGCGTTTTAGCTAAAATTTTTGTATTTAGAGGCAAAGACAGTGTAGGAAGTGGTCCTTCTTGTAGTCCCCCATACTTTAGATTACTAAATTGAAGGTTAATGCTATGATATTTTCATCTTTTGGTCCCTCGAGTATCATATTATGATTAAACTTTATTATTATGTTAAACAAGTTCTATCTTTAACAATTTTACCAATATCTTTACTGGATTACGAAATACCATTGTAGTTTAGAAAAGCATAAGCTAAACAGATGTAGGAATTGCAAGTTCACCTATTATTAGAAAATAAAAAAAAACATTATCAATCCCTATTTTGAATACGTTTACATGAAAAGGGGTTTAACATGCAATTCAGAAATATAGTTCTTCTTGTTTAGAAATATAGTTAATAAATATAAGTATTACGAGAATGAAACCATATCAAAGGGAAATTAAAAAATCACCTTAAAAAGTTCCACTAATGCCACAAGTCAATATTATAAAACAAATCATATTAGAGAGTGAAGTTTAGTGTTGTGACAAGTAGGTGGAGGAAAAAGTGGAGAAGTTTAAAAAAAGCTTAGACAGAGATGATTATAAGGTGATTAGTAAGTGTTTATTGGCAAGTTATAACCAACCTTGGACTCCGCCTCCTTTCAAGACTAACGAGGTTATGGTCCCTAATGACTAATAATGTAATTGTGTATACTCTAGTGAAGTTGAGATCTTATAGCATAAGTTTGTTTTCTTCTTTTAGTAATATATATATGGATGTTGCTCCTTTTTTCATCCTAGTGTTGCTTTTGGATTATAATATCATATAGATTTTGCAGGGTTTTAGCATTCTATCTTTTTACGCTCCTGATTCGTAAGAGAAAGAATAATTATACTTTTACATCTAAAGATAATTTTAGTAACAAAGTAGATATATAATCAAGCAATTCATTTAGTGACAAGTTTCTGAAAACTGATACAAAAAACTTGTTTGATTCTTTACTATTTACCAACATATAAGAGTTTCACTAATACTACAATTCAGTATTATAACAAACAAAATCATATTAGAGAGTGAAGTTTAGTTGTGTAACAACAGATCAAGTGTTGGAGGGAAAAGTAGAGAAGCTTAAGATGAACTTGGATAGATATGATCATATGGTGATAGATGAGTGTTTATTAGCAAGTTATAACCACCTAGGACTCTACCTCCTTTTAAGACTAATGAGGTTCTTATAGAGTGAATGACTAGCAATATGCTTTTGTATACTCTAGTAAAGTTGAGATCTTATAACATAATTTTGTTTCCTTATAATAATATCTAAATCGATGTTGCTACTTCTTAATATTCTGGTGATACTTTTGGATTATAATTTGAGATGTATTTTGCATGGTTTCAACATTCTATCGTGTTATGCTCCTGATTTATAAGAGAAAGAATATTTATACTTATATATCTAAAGATAATATCAGTAATAAAGTCGATATATACTCAAACAATTCATTTAGTGATAGTAAAGTTGTTACAAACTGATACAAAAAACTTTTTTATTCTTTACTATTTCATAATATAGAAGCCTTCAATAATATTTGATTTTTTACAATTAAATTGTGCAGTGATATACCCAGCATGTTGCCTCTGTAATAACATATTTGATTGTTCTTTTAAGATATGCTATTTTCTTCTTTTAAGATGTGCTACTTTCTTCTTTCAAAATATGTAATAAGATGTTTAATGTGCCCAAGATTTTGTTTTATTTCAATGATGAGTCTATATTGATATATTATTTTCTGATAGCATATTCCCTCTGTAACAACTATATAAGAAGTCAACCCCTATAAACATAAAATATTCTTTATTCATGGGCTATAAACACTAAACAAAAAGATAAGATTTGAGATTACTATACTTATAGTGGAGAATGAAGCCACAATTAGGGTGGAGAATCAAGATGACAAAAATTACTAAAAACTAACGAAAATAGATGAAGAAGAAGCAAGAAAAAAAAGGATTATTAGGGGATTTGCTTCAGTTGAAGAAGATATAAGAAGTGTGAAGATTTTAGGGATTTGCTGCAAATTAGGGATAAAAGATGTAAATTGGGGATAGAAGTAATAAGGGTTAGGTTTTAGGGAAATTAAGTTTTGGGTTTTTATTTATTGAAAATAATTAAAATACTAATTAATTAAAAATAAGAAATAAATATTTGATTACACATCAGTAGCCAATTAGCATGCCCGGGTAACCTAACTTAACGGGGATGTAACATGTATTTGATGGAGGAGTGACAAAGTGAGCCTTTTAGGGCAAATTGCTCCATTTTTTAAATATTAGGGAATAAGAGGCACCAGAGATAACAATAAGGCTCATCTTATTTTTTTTCTCTCTAAATACTAGGAGACAAATTGGACCATTTATCCTTAAAAGAAATATTAGACTTTTAAATAGAATTATTTTTATTCATTTTTGTTGGGTTCTCTCTCTCTTCACTTATATCCTATATATATTTTAAAAATTAATATAAGTTTTGTAGACTAATTAAGCCTGTATAGTTTTATCTACTTATATAAAATGATATTTTAGATTTTTTATCTAGATTATTTAGTAATATGTACGTAGTGTACTTAAGGTTTTGACAAATCCTAAAATTTGTAGTTCCAACTTTCGAAAAAATTTGTGCAACATCATAAGAACTAGGATTAAAAAACCATTTAAATATTTTGAAATGATTCTTTTTTAAAATCAGTACTTTAAAAGGAATGTTGAACTAAGGGATATTCTAATCAATGTTTTGATGATAACAAAAATAAATACTATTAATGAGTTTGTTATCTTGATAAGAAGCTTTATAAGAACAAGATGAAATCGTGCATAACTCAAGAAGATACTTCATGAAGTTGATAAAAGAATAGATGAATCTGCAACTTATAAAGTGAATACTAAATTAAGAATAAAAGAAGAACAAGGAACATTAAGGTCATTTTTATAATTTTAGTTGTAATCTCATTTAATCTTTTAATGTTTTAAAAGGCTTATCAAGAATAAATATTGCACATCACTCCATTGCATAAATCTTTTCATTTATGAAGGAGAATTGAAGATTTTGGTTTTAATAAAAAAACCTCTTAATCTTTTAAAATTCTTTAGGAACATTTTGGGAAGTTTTTAAATCATAATTTTATTAATTGTTAAAATCAAAATGTTGGGTGATTGATCTACCTACATAGGTTAGTGGTTGACCAATATCAATTAAAGCTGTCAAATTTGATGAAACAAGAGTTGGTAGTAACATTGGTTGATATATTAATCACTAATATGGCACCTACTGGTTGACAAATCTTTTAATAACTAGTGAATATTTGCATTTAATGTTTACTGGTCAACCAATATGTTATATTAATTGATCAATGCTTTGCAATTAGTTATTATAACTACTAGTTTTTGGCTGTAATGGCTAGTAAGGGTCTCAAAATACTATAAAGATAAGTTTTCTCATTGGGACTTGCTTTAAGAAGTATTTGAGTGTCTTTTACACACTTTTCCAATTCTTTTCAATCATTTGAGTATTAATGATCTCATTTTGAGTGAGTAAGCCTTTTTCATATTATCAAAATGATAAAATGAGCTACTTTAAATTATAAGCTTTCATTAGGGTTCTTATTAATTGTATTTGGGAGCTTACTAAGTGGCACTGAGGTTACTCTTCATTTTGGAAGAAGATCATATAAAGGTTCCTCTTTGCCAAGTAAGATTGTACAATGATTATTCTTTGCTTTGAAATAAGAATTATAGTAGAAATTCCAAAAGAATCTTGGGAGTATAGATAGTCAAAGATTGTTTGTTGAACTACTATAAATTGGTTTGCATCTCTCTTTCCTTATGCTTTTACTTTATTACTCAAGAGCTTTGTTGAAATTCATTATTTTACTTTATGCTTGCATCCTTTATATATTATGACCCGTTTCATTTTAAGTTAGTAACCTTTTAAATAAAAAAAACATTTAAACAACTAATTCACTCTTTACCTCTTGGGTGTTACTAGAGACTAAAAAAGAATATTTTTATAAAGAGAAAATTTATAAGACTTAAGAAAATTTTTACATATATTGTTGATTTTATAAACATTTTTCTTTCATCATTTTTTGAAATTATTTAGGACAATATTTTTAAGACATTTTTCAATAAAATTCCTTAAAGATATTACTAGCCCTAAATTTGTGGAAAGATGTCGTAACTAATCTAATATGTTCATTTAAAAGTGATGAGGATGAAGTCTCACCTTATGATTTTGTATATGATTGTTTCTTCTTCCAACATTTCTCTTTATGATTTTATTAGCTTGTCCTTTTTGAAAAATTGAAATATATTAAATCCAGATTGGAAATTTGTACATGCTTAGTGAGTGGAACCAAGGGTAAACTTCATAACTCTTACATAGACAAGTTACTCACAACTAATAACTTAAACAATTTACCTATGTGCCATAAGATAGAGGCTCTATCAAAAGCAATTAGATAAACTTAGGTTACTATTATGGAAAAAGAAAATTTCCAGAATCCTCTTATATTCTCATCCTCGATTAACCCTTATGTAGTTCATCATTCTCTCAGATGATACAGATGATGCTTTTCCTAGCCTTTAAAAGGGATGACTTCATCAGAGCAGTTAGGGGATGACTTCCTCTTTTAGGTAACTTCTTAATCTATTATCTCCTTTTAGGATCTAGCTTTACATGTTTAGGTTTGTTTATCTGTTAGCTCTATACAAGATTCTATATTCTACTGATATTCTCAATAAAATTAAAGAAGTTCATTAGAGAGAAAAACCCATTCTCTTATCTTCATGATAAGGAGTTCATCACTTTTTGATTAGATTGATCTTTGGCTCTAAATATTATATATTTCCTCTCTTTTTATATCTCCTCAACACTAGTAGTAAAGGAGATAATGTGCACATCCCTATCCCCTTTTGGTTTAGTCTTCAAATTTCTTAGTTTCTCTAGTATGTCAATAAGTGAATACCTATCCCATTTTCAATGATATTTTTCCTTAATTATTTTCCATATCTTCTCTATAAAAGGGCATTGGAAAAAAGGTGATCTCTAGTTTCACAAGCATCCTTGCATAAGAGATATTTTTTATCAGATTTAAAAATTGTAGTCTATAAATAGTGGTTATTTTATTCAATATAGCCAACCATAGTAGATAAGAGGTGTTGGGTCTTAAGTGCTTATTCCAGGCTATAAGGTACCAGTCTACTATTTTAGATTGTCCCTAAGCTATCCACTCTCTATATACCTTGTTAGAAAAGGAATCAGGGAGTCTGTTCATCCAAAAGTAGAAGTCCTAAACCCTATAATTAGGAGTATAATTGGGAGCTAGGTGCATCAATTGATTTGGAAATTCTTTCCTCTTATTACCAAAAATAACTAAAAAAAATTACTTTTGGGTGTAAGATTACTCTAGAGTTGTACTGCTATGGGAAATCTAATTAATGGATCATGATCTATCCAATTATCATACGAAAAGTGTTCTTTTTGTCCATTACCTACTCTACAATTCATTCCTGGCTCCGTAGTTTCCTTCAGCCTTATTAGATTGTTAATAAATCAAGATTGTGATTCATTAGGAGATATAAACCATAATGATTTCCCTTTGAGAATATATGAGTGAACCCATTAAATCCACAAAGTATCCTTATTGCTTAGAATATACCAAATCTTTTTCAACATCAACACTTTGTTGGTAGTAGCATTAGGAATTATCCTTAGGCCCCTATTTTTCTTGGACATACCTCATCTCACCTCAGTTTTATTAACCTTCCTTTTAAGCTATAATTTCTCCATAAAAACTTCCGTATTAACTTGAGGTTGTTAGTTATTTAACCTAAGGTTTGTGGGGCTTTGTGGAGGTTTTGTTAAATAAGACCTTTATGGACATTATAGTCTTTTGGATCTTAAAATCATTATTTGAATTGTTAAAATTCTTAACGTAAGAAACTAAAAGTAGAATTCACTCCACTTTTAATAAATTAAAAATGAAGACACTTAAAATGCCTTGTCATCTTTTAAAAATCTACTTTGATGCAATATTTTGAGTATCTTTTATAATACATCTATTTGTAGATTTATAATTGACTCGAAGAAGAAATTTTTGGTTTAATTAATCATTTTGAAACTTGGTAATATATAATACAATAGAAAGACATTTTTTAATTATAAAATGATTACTTTGTGCAAAATTCAAATGCCTAAAAATCTATTACAAAATATATATTTTATTATTCCTCTATATCTTTAGTTAGATGTATCTGTTTCTACATTTTTATAAGCATAATAGTTAACTAAATGTAATATTTGGATATTCTTAACTTGTCTTTTTATTTGTATGGATATATTAATCTATTGTTCCATTTTTTAAAAAGGATTTTTTTAATCTATCATATAGTTTACATAATTTATTTAGGTTATGGTAAAATTTTGTAATATAATTTAAGCTCCTGAAGAGTTTTTGTAACTATTTTTATCCAATATTTGTTCAAGAAGCTTATTTTTGAAATCTAAAGTCCTTTCTATTGTTGTATTATGTCATGTTGAATATAATGCCATGAAAATCTAACTTTTGTTTAAAAAGACAAACCTTTATCTTTGATCTAGCTAAACCATTCCTTTTAATAATGTAAACATAAAGTTTATTGCGTTTGAAATTTGGTTTTATAAAAGCATAAAATATTAAAATTGTAATAGCCCATTTTCCATATTGAGGGTTAGAGCCTTAGATATGGCCATATCATTGAGAATTCATGAATTGCATTTCATTAGCATGCATAATAATATCATACACACATGATTTATGATACACATTGCAAAGATAGTATATGCCCTCAATTGACCTATTCCAGGGTATGAAAAGTTTAAAATGATTATGATGTGAATAGTATAATGTTTATGTCTTGAATTTTGGTTTGATTGGTAGTAAACTTGGAATTTATTGTTACAATTGGAAAATTGAAGAATTAAATGTACATTTAGTCTAGGAAAAATGCCAAATGGTAAGATAAATTGATATATGAAAACTAGGATGATTAAGCCTATAATTGAGTGACATTTGATATAAGTTATTAATTGAAAAATGGCAACAATGGTTGTGTGACAAATGGACTAAGTAACTAAGTGACATATGGCATCATATATACATGATAAATGGAGAACATGTCTATGGACATATGTCAAATTAATTTGGTGACACCTAACACCTAAGGTGTTAAGCTCCTGTATGAGTAATCCCAGCTATGTTCATTCTTTACCTTTCTTCTTCTCACACAACACCGAAATCCTCTCAACCTTTACATCCCTATGTTTTGCTATTCTTGTGTCCAATTGTGACATCAATAATCTGAACTGTTACCCTTCACAAGATAGTTAAAGAATCAGATTATTGTTGTCTCTCATCCTAACCAAAAATCATCATATTGCTACCTTGAACATGTGATGAATCTTACATGCATATAAGACAAAGTTGACCTGATTAATTGAGCTGGAATTGGAGCTAAATAAGTAAGTAAAAAATTGTTCTTTATGTCATGTTATAGTAGAAAGTTTATGTTGTTTGAATTGGGGATAGATTGTATGTTATATTGATGATGACGTGGTGCTGGAATTTGATGCAAGAACTTGGATATGTTATGTTGTGTTTTTGATGTATGAACTGTGTGTTGTAAGTTGTTTTATGAATGAATTAAATTGAAATTTGAAGTACAAGGAAGATGAATTGATGCTAAAGAAAGGTGCTAATATAGTGATCTTGAAATAGGAAAGAACTAGGACCACATGAATGATCAAATGAATGATATATTCTATTTTGGTTTTAATGCATATAAGATCATGATTTGTGAGTTGCCTAATGAATGATTTTTTAATTAGATTTGGAAATGAATTTGATAAAGGATTGAAGCTTGAATAAGATAGAACTGAAGTTAAATTGATAGACTTTGGTGAAGGTAAATTGGAAGGAGCGTGGAGGAGTTAAAATTAGAAACCAATTGAAGGCCATGGGTGATTGAACCAAAGATCGTGGGAATTATAAGGCTCCTTCCCACAGTTGTGGGAATTGCTTTGAGGGAGAAAAGATTGGTTTTTTGCAAGTGTTGAATTATATAAGGTTAAGGTACTTTACAATGGTGTAATTGGACTTAATTAAGGTGTAAAATGAACATAAAAAGTTATTTGATTAAGTGATTAAGTATTTGATAAGTTTAAGATGTTAATTGAGGTTATAAATTAAGGAATGGATTGATTCATATCAATGTATATGAATTTGGGATGTACGATTTGTTAATGGTATAAAGATGTTCTTATGAATGCAAATGTGATTCAAAGGACATAATTAATGAATTAGGTATGATTGAATGAGAATTGGGAAATTGTGTGACTATACAATGTATGAATGATGAATTGAGATTGATCAAGTTTACTTAAAGCATAAACCTAATGGAAAACTAGTTATATACAAGCTATGATGAATGAATGAGCAAGATTTGTGAATAAGGTTACCTACCTGGGATAATCAATTGAGCATGCATTGAACATACCACAAATACATATGTATAACTGAGTATTCATTTGATTGATCAATTTAGTGATGTGTAAATATATGTGTATTGCATGATATAGAAGCACAAATTGACCGACATCATCCAGATATTACCAGCTCGTCGAGGCAATAGCTATCTAGAGCTTACTGTGAGTTGACCTAGATGATCTTCACTACAATTGAATTATTTTTGTTTAAATTTCAGTTACTATATTGATACTCATATAATTATGATATTCTGGACATTGTTGGTCCAAGGAGCTTTATATTTGGGAATGTATTGGAAGTGTTTACTGATTGTGTTTGAATGCGGAAATATGTACTCAACTAAATGCTGAATGTTGGACTTAGATCTGATGATTGTGATAATTGACTGTGTACATTGAAAGAAAGTGATTGATAACATATTATATGGATTGATGCACTCCATCATATGAATATGCATAATTAGATAAAAGAGTTGTGACCAGAGTGACTAACATGAAAAGAGCTTAAAGCTCAAAATGTGCATAAAGAGCCACAAGATCAAAGATTAATGAGCTTGATATCCACAATGGGTACGAGACAATATCTGAAATGAACTTGGTATCCACTACAGATACGGACAGTTAAATAGGTGCTCGGGTACAACAAAATAAAAATAGAAGTGAGTCTCATATGCATTTGCATCTATATCTTTACATGTGTTCATTAGATTGATTGCAAATAAATGTTGAATTATGTTGATATAATGATGTATAATGCTTGTGTACATGTTGATGATATGAAGAATTGAGATAAATGATTGGATTGTTCTAAAATGACTATATGAAGTGTTTGTATTCATAATATTCTTGTTGAAATATGACGAGTAATGTGATATATATGGGACTTGATTTTGGATGAGATGTTATACTGATTGAACTATGTTTAATACATGAGATGTTTATATTCTGTTTGAGTGAGCACATCGATGATGGTTCACTCACTGAGTTCGTAAAACTCATCAAAATTGCAACGTTGATTTTGCAAGTACTAAGAGGAGACTTAGCTTCTAAAGCAATCCAGTTGAAGTCTAGTATTGTCCATTTTGGGAACAAGCAATGACTCAAAGATTTGGTTAGTTGACATTTGAGGAGTTTAGATAGAATGCTTTAGTATTTGGAGGTTCTAACACTTGACATTGACTTCCACCCATTTATGAAGCATAAAAGACCAAAAACTTAGGTATTACTATCTCCCTTATAATTACATATAAGTAGTGTAAATATGTATTTAAATGACTTATCGTAAAATATGTATTCCCACTAACTTCCCCAAATGTCACTCCATATCCTCTACCTATATAAACAAAAGGAATTATAATGTTATATAAGTTAGAGACAAAATAACTTAAAATTAAATGTAAATATTCACTAACCATTCTCTTCTTTTTATTAAGATAGAAGATCTAGTATTTGAGCCTATAAATAATGATTGTATGGGTCTCCAAACTAGACCTCTACTAAAATTGGATGAATGGGCTTCAGTTTTAGGTGGCCTTCCTCTTTTTCTCTACATTACACATATTGATATACTTTTCTGTGATGAATAAATAGACATTTTTTCTATAACTAAAATAAAGAGAAACAAAAAAATTAATAATAACTACCTTAACAATTTCAGGTTGCCTCGAAGGTTGACTCTAATTTTTTCATCCTCTTACATTGTGACCAATTTCATAATAATGATTGTTGGGACCCGATCTGGGAACTAGATCCTAACCGAAAGACAGAAAACGTATCGAAAACAAAGCGAAGAAATTCGAATCATAAAGCGAAATGAAAAGCGGACAAAGCGGATCACAAACGAAACCAAAAGACGAATCGGATCAAAAGACGAAAAACATAAATGCAGAAACAAAATCGAAAGCGGAATCGAACTCAATCGAACTGAACAAATTTTTGACATCCGAGAACAAATATCTTAGAAGAAAAACTATCGCGTTGGAAACCTTAAGACTAAACCAATCCAAAACCGGTATAAATTTTTTTTCTTTCTTTATCATTTATTCAAATCTCATACTAAGCAATTCAATTTCCCATTTGACATTCAATCTCTTACACAAAATAC
>JANVCQ010674769.1:0-15578 GCA_025531925.1 Erythroxylum plowmanianum | reverse complement strand
ATAAACCAACATATATGGTGGCATGTTAGGCAAGTGACAAGTGTCACTTGCCACATGTCACACTCTAAAATGCTCTCCTAGTTTCTTTCCAAATAAATTTCAATTTCAACTCCAAATTTTCCCCAAAAATTCCAATGGCTCAAAATTAATAAATCCCAAAATCATGTATCAAATTTCCAGTGCCATTGTACAATACTTTTTACTATCGGTAACCAGTCAGTCTACCACTTGGCATTTTTTCTAGTCTGGAAAAGTACCTCGAAAATTCCAGAAAAATTTCTAAAATTTACTAAAAATTCTCAAACTTCATTAACCCTCTCTAATTAAATTTTTACACACACAAATCACATTAAATCACTGTTCATGTGTATATGTATATTATATAATGCATGAGCATGAGATGTGTTTTCGTAATTTCTCTAATTGATCTCACATGTACCCATTTCTATGGTTCAACCCTTTGTATGGAAACGGGATGTTACAAAGTCACTGATATGGAAGTAAAGTTTGAAGATGACATTCATGGGCTGTTCCTACTGGACTCATTACCAAAGTTAATGAAATTACTCTTTATGAACGATCGGAGCAATCTAATTGCCTAAGTGTGATGTTCATAAAAACTAAAATTTTTGTTAGCATTCGTGATTTTATAAAACATGACAATGACCATGCTCTATTGAAGGCTATTGATGAGTAATTCAAAACTTCATACAAAGCACTTACAAGTACTCTGATTATCAAGTTTTCATCCACAGGGCTTACCGGGGTTCAAGGTGTATAAGAGCACACCATGAAGATGAGGGACGTTACAACCTAGTTAAAGAAACTCCAAGTTGAGATGTCTGATTCTTTCCTTGTGTATTACATTTTGAACACCCTTCCATCACCATAAGGACCCTTTAAAATCTCATATAATGTACATGAGGATAAGTGGTCAATAAATGAATTAATGACCATGTGTCTTCAAGAGGAAGGGAGATTGTTATTGGAGCAAGGAGAGAGTTTGTAGAGTGCACATCTTTTTGTTCAAGGAAAGAAGAAAAATCAAGCTAACTTTAAGGGAAAAGGTCAAATACCTACCGAAGTTGACTTCATTGTGTAATTCAGTTCTTATTGATATAGTGTCCCTAGAGCTTGCCAAAAGTAACATCCTGAATGAAGAGGTGAGAAGAAAAACATCGTGATCCTTTTTATATCCAAAGGCCTTAATTATTGAATCAAGAGGAAGAAACCAAACTAAAAACTCCTAAAAAAGTGAAAGCCACATCAAGTCCAAAGAAAAGTCAAAGTCTCATAAAGACATCAAGTGCTATCATTGTCAAAAAATGGTCATATGATAAAGAAATGCAAGTTGCTCAAGAATGAGAAATCAAGGGAAAAAGTAGTTATTTTTGAAGGTCATGATGTCATTGCTGGAAAATATGGTAATCTCGTATACCAAGACTCTAGTTGGATAGTGGTTTGAGATCTCACATCGATTAGAGAGGAGAATGAAGTATGCCTTATAAGAGTATAGATATCTCTCTCCCACAAGACATGTTTTCCTAAGGGTGGGAAGAGCAAAACTGTGAGGGTTTTGGCTCTAGGGGTAACCCAAAGTGGACAATATCTGTAAACGATTAGTCTGGGCTATTACAAATGGTATCATCGTCGGTACCTGAACCATTGTGCCAGCTAGGCTGGGCCCTAAAGGGTGGAGAATGTGAGATCCCACATTGGTTGGAAAAGAGAATGAAGTATGTCTTGTAAGGGTATGGATACCTCTCCCCCACAAGATGCGCTTTTCCAAAGGTGGGAAGAGCAAAATCGTGAGGGGTTTGACCCTAGGGGTAACCCAAAGTTGACAATATCTATAGGCGAGTGATCTTGGATGTTACAAGTGGAATCTAGTGCCACATTTTCAAGTAATGCTAGATCAATAGTTTTTCTCATCTTATATTGTGGGTGAATTTGGTAGAGGGTGGGAAACTATAGAGTACGCAAGGTAACTGGTGTGGGAGACATTTGGTTAGAAACTAACATTAGATGCAAGTTGCACTTAAAGAATGTTATACAAGTCCCAATTTTCATCTTAACATAATTTTAATGAAAGTTTTTGATTTGGATGTTTATGAAACTATATTTGGTGGTAGCAAAAGGAGAATCACAAAAGGGTCTCTTGTGGTTGCAAGGCACTAAATACATATACTTTTTATAGGATGTCAACTAAGTTGACATCAACAGAGGCAAAAGCAATCGAAGATTGTTGTATAAAATGATGAAATATGTGCCTTGGTAACCTAAGTGGAAAAGGACTTAACACTCTTACAAAGCAGAAACTCCCTGCTATTAAAGGTAATTTACTAAAACCTGGCAGCCATTGTTTGGTTTGTAAGCATCACATTGTTTCTTTTCATAGATCTCCTCCACATAGGAGGTCATATGTTTTAGATTTAGTTCATGTTGATGTTTGCACCATGGATTCTAGAACTCTTAGCATATGTTTATATTTTGTGACATTTATTGACGATCATTCTAGAAAAGTGTAGATATTTTCTTTGAAGTCTAAAGACCATGTTTTCAAACAATTTCATGTAAGTGTTGAAAGAGAAACATGCAAAAAGTTGAAATGTTTCAAAGTAGATAATGGTGGTGAATACAGGGGTCCATTTGAACATTGTTTCCTGGAATATGGTAATAAGCTTGAGAAGATAGTGCCTAAGACTCCATAGTAGAATGAGTTTATAGAGAGAATGAACATAACAATTACTAAAAAAATCAAGTGTGTGCTCTGTCATTCAAGATCTCTCTCTAAGTAATCATTTAACTTGATAAATGTAGGTTTATAGGGTGCTAATTCTCATTGCACAGCCCTACACAATTTACCCAACTCAATTTCTTAATATTGTAAGGTTTAAGCACAACATTTATCAAAAGCATTAATTCGTTCAAAATAACAAAGCACGATTTCAACAAGTAGTTTAAAAGTAATCTCTACAATAAATTCAACCACTCATATTATGAACAAGTTTAACCATATCCATATTCTTAGAATGCAAAACATACTGAAAAAACAAAAATAAAATAAATACAACGGTAGCTTTCTTCCCTTTTTTTTATTTGAAAATCTGAAAAATGGAAGATTGATGGAAGCTCTTAATTATCAACCCCAATTCTCACCTTTTGTGATTAGAAACTCATGACTTTATGTGAATAGTGAAAAAAGTGAATGATGGATACTAAATATATATATGTGTAAGGAAGGATTTTTTTAATTTTTTTTGTCTTTTAGTCATCTAGGTTTTTTCGGGGTTCGAAAAGACTGAAAAATCACTTGAAAACTTGAGTGTGGAAGTGTCCCTACATTTTTCCTGATGTTGGCCACGCTTGTGACCTATATGACACGATCGTGGCCCTTGAATAAGCTCTCTGTAATGATCATGCATGCCATGATCGTGGGCCAATCCTAGTGCTTCTGTCACGATTGTGGCTTACCTGCTACAATTGTAGGCCTGTGTTATGGCCCAGGTTCCCTCTAAAACTCTTCTGTTCTTCGATATTAACCCTGAAATACTGGCAAACACAAATAATTAACAAACTAACACAATTCTAACCTAAATTCATATTGAATGTTTGAATTCATGGCTAAATACATATCAAACTATGCCCTAAAATACGATAGAATTTACTTTTACCAAAAGCCAATGCCATTAGCCATAAATGATACTATTGTTGAGCCAGAGTTTCTTGTTAATGTTGCTAATGATGAGGGAGATATAACTATTGATGGTGACAATAGAGAAAATGAGCTTGCACCATATGATATGCCTGTTGAGTTAGTTCCACTATAACCAACATCCCTGATTGAGCCTTAGTTGAGAAGATCTACTAGACAATATTGTCCTTTACAGCGATACCCCCCACATGACTATATGTTGTTGATTGATATGGGAGGGATATAAAGTTACAAAGAGGTTGTGTCATATGAGTGCAAAGATAAGTGGTTGAAAGCAATGCAAGAAAAGATGCAGTCCTTGTATGGGAACCACATATTTGAGCTATTAAAACTAGCACATGGCAAGAGAGAACTTAAGAACAAATGAGTGTTAAGTAGAGGAGAATAGTGGTACAAAGGTAAGTTGGTTGTGAAAGGTTTTAAGTAAAAAAAAGGGAATTGATTTTGAAGAGATTTTTCACCCATAGGCAAGATGTCTTCAATTCAAGTGTGGTTGGGCCAGTAGCCAACTTAAATTTAAAGACTGAACAACTTGATTTGAAGACAACATTCCTTTATGGTGAATTGAAAGAAGACATTTATACGGAATAGCTTGAGGTTTTTACAACAATAGGTAAAGAAAATTTTATCTGCCGATTGGAAAAAGAGTTTGTATGGCCTTAAGTAGGCTCCTAGGGAGTGATACAGAAAATTTGACTTTTATGTTTGATCGTGGGTATGTCAAAAATTCTTCTGATCATTGGGTATTTTTCAAGAAATTATCTGAGGGTGAATTTCGCATTCCCTTATTAGATATGGATGACATGCTGATTATTAGTCATGACAAAGAAAATTAAAATCTCAAATGAGAGTTGAGTAAATCTTTTGCTATGAAGGATTTGGGTGTTGCAAAGCAAATTCTTGGCATGAAAATTACTCGTGATAGAAAGAATGGAAAGCTATGATTTTCCCAGTGATGCAACTCCGCAAGTTCACGGGTCTCAAGTAGTATAGTATAATATCGTCCCACAGGGAGTCATTGTGTAAGTACTAGGCTTGGATTACTCAATTAATTAGACTAAGCAGTTGTGTAAAAATGGGGAATTAAATTGAGGAATATAATTATCAAAAATGACAAAACCAATGCTAAACAAAGATGCGAATGTCTTTAGGGATTAATCCGAATGGAATGTGGTAAGTTTCAAGGAGGGTTCCAATTTTAACGTTTTCTGTGGACTTCACCGGATTGATTTATGAGGTGAATTCTGGTTGATAGAAGGTTGAGCCTAGAGTTTCTTAGATCCTCTTTCAAGGTATGAAAGGAGTATTATGCAATAATCCTAATCTACTATCGTAATGTAGCAATCAAGCATAACCCATTAAGTTATTTGCTAACATGGGTTTCCGCTCATAAATACAGTCTATGTCTAAATCTAAAATTTATGAGTTCACTGTTTTGGAGTTCTGTTATCAATTTTCACTTATCGGTTCTTCAATTAACAACTAAAATCAATTAATGGTTGGCTAAACACAATACCAGCAAGATTAATCCCAAAACAAAGAAAGCAAAACCATGAAATCCATATAAATCAGCTGAGATTCAATCCACATAAAACTAATTAGAAGCTTCAGCCCCAACCTTGAAGTTTCAGAGAAGCTACTCACTCATGGTGGAAGGAAGACTGCAGCAATCAAAGTTAGAAATTAACATAAAAAGAGAGAAACTAGATACAACACAGAGGATGAATGGGTCCCCTCTCTGCGTCGTTGTCTGCCCCAGCCTACATTGCAAGTGCGTGCGTGTCCCTAAACTAATGCCTCTCCTTCTTGGTGCATTAGCCTCCACTCCACTGGTGAGTCAACCTGTTGGAGCTCGCGTGCGTCAGCTTTGTTCGTTGCTAGTGGGTCTCTCGCATCAAGCCCTTGGAGCTGTCTCACCTGTTGTGCGTTCCTTTTGGTATGGTGCGTCCTTGGTGCTCATTCTTCTTTGCTTTGGCATGGTGTGTCCCTGGTGCTCCTCGTGGTGGGTCTACCTCTATTGTTCCCTCGATGTGACAATTTAGTTCCTCCCTCTCCATTAAAACCTAGCCTTTCTTGCGTTTCTGTTTCTTCTCCTCTGCTTCTCTCTGCGGCAATGTTATTGGATTGCTACTTTACTGCTGCCATTTTCTCCTTTTCTGCCAACGTTTTGACCTGGTCCTCTCTGTTGGTGTGTCCCTCATGGAGCGTCGTTTTGGTGGTGCCTTCTGCATTCCTCTTGTGGAATTAAAACCTCCCGATAAACATAGCACCTGATGAGTTTTTTTTCTTTTTGTGTTGTCGTTTAATTCTTTTGCTTAGGATTGTTTCAGCCCTCCTTTACTGTGTCATTTTACATTGGACTCTCCTTCTTTCATTTAATTGTTGTTGTGGTCCTTACAACTAAAGTCAAGTATATTTCCTACAAATTAAACATGAACCACTATAAATGTAAATTAAGATAAACTAAACAATTTAGCAGGTAAAATATGTATAAAACCTAATGACTGTATGCATAAACTAAGGAAAATGCCACTCATTCCAATGAAAAAATGCATTCAACAAATGCCCCAAAACTCAAACTCTTGCTTGTCCCTAAGCAAAATTAAGAAAATTGTTCAAAACAGATTAAGGAGCGCTCAACAATTGGAATTTTCAGAATTGCAGTAACCAATTAAAGTCTACGTTTAGCCACTTATCAAACCATACTGACCTTCATAGTGCAAGGATGCCAAAGCTCGCTCAAACACACAATCCTTGATTTAAGTCTAATTAGAAAACAACCAACTCACAAGAGTAAAGAAAAGTCAAATAAATTCAAAGGAAAATTACAACCCAAGAGACTCTAAAGGTATTATCAAATTAACCAATCCCATAGGCAAAAGTTCTCCATCCCATCTCCATTAATTTTTAGCACTCCTTTTCAAAAGATCAAAAGGTCTTATTAGGGTTGTAATGAGGTTGTTCGGGTTTAAACTCAGCTTAGACCAAAAAAAGGGTAATAATAGCTCAAATGAAATGGAAACAATTATTCAAGAAATAGGAAAATGTAAGGGATCTTTTCTTTTTTTAATAGCAAGTAAAAATCGTGGAAACAAGGAGGAACATTTTTTTAGGCTATCCGTGACATCAGCTTATAAATGTGATTTCCTTGAGGACTATAAGAACATTGGGACTATCTTACCAACACCACTTCATATACATTGTTGGTTGATCTTATATATCATCACGTCAACCTTGTTAGGGAATCAACAACATCATTTGCTTAAATACAAGTCACAAGAAGGAATACACATGGTGATGTTGATATGGGATGACAAAACTCAAACATGACAACATGTTATTAAAAACAGTAACAATCATAAGACTTAACTCAATATCATTGAATTCCCAAATTCCAAATAATTGACTTTGCCCCAAACTCAATTTCTTGTGTACTAGAGGCAATAACTTTATACCTTTATCCTTTGAAGAAACTAAAAATACAAAATACCTGTAAAATCCTCACTTGGTTGCTCTTTTTTTTACTTTTTTTTCTCTTTTTTGTTTCTATCTTTTTGTTTTTTTAACCCCCCACATATCCTACTCCTAAATAATCATTTCCACATGAAACGATAGGGAATGCTTGGCTTATGTCTTGGTTAAATGAGGGTGTCAAAGAAATAGGGATTTTACTTAGGCTCAACTTGGCTCTAAGGGGAATATAGGATTATTTTAAGCCAAAATAGGATTGCGGTTCATAATTCAAAGAAAATTGCCTTGATCACTTCCTTATCAAATTTGTTCTCACATTTCCCCTCAATAGGCCTAGAGAACTTGTTTTAGGATTAGCGAGACCTCACTAGGTTCCAACTTGCCTAAAAATTTCATAGATGATCAAAACTCAAATGGGATGGAAGGGAGGACTCAAATCAAAGAATATGAGTAGGATTAAACAACTAGAAACTGAGCACTAGTCCGCAACAATCTATCCATAAACCTTCTAAAGGAAAACTCAATTAGGTCCCAAGCAATTCTCAATTTCCCAAAAGTGAGGCCAAAATCAAAACCTTTAAAGATCAAAATTTCTTAACGAGGTTTAACTATGCAAGAAAAATGAATATAT
Organism: Erythroxylum plowmanianum; assembly: GCA_025531925.1. NCBI lineage: Eukaryota > Viridiplantae > Streptophyta > Magnoliopsida > Malpighiales > Erythroxylaceae > Erythroxylum > Erythroxylum plowmanianum. The sequence goes on along the minus strand of JANVCQ010674769.1, from coordinate 7,761 downwards.
AATAGTTTGTCAAAAAAAATGAAAAGTATGGTAAGAAATTTTGGAATTTTTACAAAATTGTGCTCACCCTCACACACCCCCCCCCCCCCCCTCAAACTCAGATAGGACATTGTCCTCAATATCAAGGTGCACATGTACAATTTGAAGTAGGTAAGTAAGCATGTATATGCACGGTTAAGGACAAAAAGAATGTCAGTAGTCGGCCGCACGCATAGGCTATGTAGGATGATGCATGCCCAAAATTTAGAAATACTGCAGATCAAACTCAAGCACAAGCAACCCCAAAATTCAATAATATGCTAAGTCATGAGTAAAGAGGCACAAAGAACTTCCCTATAATGAGCTTGGATCATTTTATTTAGAAGTATAATTCCTCCCATCAAAATTCGCTTGTAAGGTCCAATTTCCTGCAATTAAAACAAAGAGGAATATTAATTTCGGGTAAAAAAAATAAGGTGTAAAACTTGGGTTGCCTCCCAAGAAGCGTTAATTTAAAGTCCTTAGCTTGACTTGGCCAAATGGTTGCTCAAGGACTAGGGTTGGAGAGGGATTGAGTGACCCCTTTTTCTATTAGAAATCTAGCTACATAAGGCTTTAACCTCTGCCCATTAACCTTAAATACTCCAATTTTGGGATCCTCAACTTCTACCGCGCCATGAGTATAAACCTTAGCAATTTTAAATGGTCCTAACCACCTCAACTTTAACTTTCTTAGCTTGAGTCGTGAATTAAATAGCAAGACCAAGTCTCCTTCTTTAAACTCTCTTTAGATAATATATTGATCATGCCATCTCTTAGTTCTTTCATTGTAGATTCGGGCATTCTCATAAGCATCTAAACGAAGCTCCTTCAACTCATTCAACTGAAGCAAACGCCGTTCTCCAGATGACTTGAAGTCAAAATTAAGCTTCTGAATAACTCAGTATGCTTTGTGTTCTAGCTCTACTGGAAGGTGGCATGATTTCCCATACACTAGTCTGAATAGAGTAGTCCCAGTTGGAGTCTTGTACGTTATTCTATAGGCCCAGAGAGAACCATCTAACCTCAAAGACCAATCTTTTCTTGAGGTGTTTACTGTTTTCTCCAAGATGCTCTTAATCTACCTGTTTGAAATTTTGGCTTGCCTATTAGATTGAGGGTGGTAGGCCAATGCTAACTTGTGGTATACCTATTTCTTCAAAAGGTTGGAGAATGAGATGTTGATAAAATGACTTCCCATATCACTGATAATTGCTCGAGGAGTGCCAAATCTAGTGAAAATATTTCTCTTGAGGAATCTAATGACCACCTTGGCATCACAAGTTGGTGCAGCGATTGCTTCTACCCATTTTAAGACATAGTCGACCCCTACAAGAATATATTTGTTGCCAAGAGAAGATGGTAGTGGCCTCATGAAATCTATCGCCCAATCGTCAAAAAGTTCGACCTCCAAAATTCCTTTAAGGGGTATCTCATGTTTTGGAGAAATATTTCCAGCTCTCTGGAATTTGTCACATGTTTGCACAAAATTTCTTGTGTCATTGAAAAGTGTAGGCCAATGGAACCCCATTTGAAGAACCTTTACGGTCTTCTTTTCAGAACTAAAATGGCCTCTATAGGGAGATGCATGCAAGTGATTCAGGACAGCTCCTACTTCTTCACTTGGTAAGCATCTTCGGATCACCCCATCAGCACAACGCTTAAAAAGAAAAGGCTCCTCCCATATATAGTGCTTAAGCTCTGAAAAGAACTTCTTCTGCTGGAAAGTAAGTTTAGGTGGCAAGACTCTTGAAACAAGATAATTCACATAGTCAACATACCATGAAATTTGTAATGTTATTGTAGCAATTTTTGTGTAGTGAATAACACAGTTCTGGTAAATCTGCACAGCAAAACAAATGCTCGTCACTAAAGGAGTCATTAATTGGTGGTTTTTCTTAAAGAGGTTCCTTCTAATCTACGATGAGCTTCGAGAGGTGATCCACGACCCAATTCTCATCTCCCTTTTTGTCACGAATCTCGAGGTTGAATTCTTGAAGGAGAAGGAACCATCTTATAAGCCTTTCTTTAGCCTCCTTTTTTGCAAGTAGATAGCGTATGGCTGCATGATCTGAGTAAACTATTACTTTCTAGCCCACGATATATGACCTGAATTTATCCACTGCAAGGACTACAGATAGCAACTCCTTTTTAGTTGTGGCATAATTGATTTGAGTATCATCCAATGTCTTGCTCACATAATTTATCACATAGGCCACCTTGTTTCTTCTTTGGTGTAAAACAGCTCCCACAGCGTAATTTCAAACATCACACATGATTTCAAAGGGGAGGGACCAATCAAGGGGTTGAAGAATAGGTGGCAAGGTTAAGGCTTGCTTAATCCTACAAAAAGCATCAAGACAAGATTGGTTAAAATTAAATGACACATCATTACTCAGCAAATTAGTCAAAGGCTTTGCTATATGAGAAAAATCTTTAATGAAATGCCTATAAAAACCTACATGTCTCAAGAAACTTTTGATCTCCTTGTCTGAGGTTTGTAGAGGCAGATTCCCTATCACTTCAATTTTAGCCTTATCCACTTTTATGCCACGATTGGAGACTAAATGGCCTAGTATTATTCCTTTTTGTATCATGAAATGACACTTCTCCCAATTCAGCACTAAATCAACCTCTTCGCACCTGCTTAAAACTTTTGCAAGATTAGCTAAACAAGAGTCAAACGTTAGTCCATAAACAGAAAAGTCATCCATGAGGACTTCCATAATTTCCTTAATAAAATCTGAAAAGATTGTTCTCATGCAACGCTGAAACGTGACTGGTGCGTTACACAACCCGAATGGCATCCTTCGATATGCAAAGGTACCATAGGGGCATGTGAAAGTAGTCCTCTCTTGGTCATTAGTGTGAATGAGAATTTGAAAAAAACCAGAGAACCATCCAAATAGCAAAAATAATCATGTTTAGAAAGTATTTCCAAAATTTGGTCAATAAATGGCAAAGGGAAGTGGTCTTTACGGGTGGCTTTGTTTTTTTGTAATCAATACATATTCGCCATCCCGTAACTATCCTAGTTGGTATTAATTTGTTACCTTCATTTCTCACAACTATTAGACCTCCCTTCTTGGGCACACAATGGATAGGGCTTCCCCAATTACTATCAAAAATGGGGTATATAATACCCGCAGCTAATAACTTTAAGACCTTTTGCTTGACCACATCCTTCATGTTTGGATTTAGATTCCTTTGATGTCCAATTATAGGTCTTGAATCATCCTTTAAGTGAATTCTATGTGTGTAGAAAGACAGACTGATTCCCTTCAAATCTGAAATTTTGTACCTAATTGCTTGCTTATGTTCTCTAAGCACTCTTAAAAGTTTATCATCCTACACAGGGCTTAAAAGAGCATTAACAATGACTGGATAGGTCGAATTAAGGCCCAGAAATTCATACTTGAGGATAGGAGGCAACGATTTCAATTCCACATTCGGAGGTTCTTTTTTGTTCGAATCAGGTGATAAGTTCAATTTAGGTTGCACAGGTTGTGTAAATCTTTACATAGGTTATGCATCGAGCATCAGCGATAATTAAAAATTTTCTAATTCCTTTTGTGTAAATTTTGTATTACCCCTGTAGTTGCTACAACCTTCACTAAGCAGTGTTCCAACGAATCCTTTGGATGGGATTTTCTAAATCCAGCACCAACCAACTCATCAGTAAGGTCAACCCTTAAACAAGAATCCTTGTCATCCATAGCCTTCATTTCCTTTCCCAAATTAAACTTGATTTCTTCCTCCCCCACTCTCAGAGTCATTTTGCCATTCTTAACATCTATGATTGCTGCAGCTGTGGCTAAAAAGGATCTCCCAAGTTTAATAGGTATTTTAGTATCCTCCTCTATTTCTAGCACAACAAAGTCTACCGAGATAAAAAGACTTCCACCTTGAGGGGCACATTTTTCAATATCCCAATGGGAAATTTTGTGGACCTGTCGGCTAGCTACAATGATATTGTGGTTGGTTTAAGCTCTCCGATATCCAATTTTTGACAGATAGATAATGGAAATACGCTTACACTTGCCCCCAAATCACATAATGCTCTCCCAATTGATGTGGTTCCTATTTGGCAAGGTATTGAGAAATTTCTCAGATCTTGAAGCTTGGGAGGGATTTTGTTTTGAAGAATAGCACTTGAGTCCTCTGTAAGAGCCACAGTCGCATATTCCTCTAGCCTTTTTTTGTTGGATAAGATTTCCTTAAAGAATTTGACATAAGTAGGCATTTGGGTAAGGGCTTCCATGAAGGGGATGTTAATGTAGAACTTCTTCAGAATGTCAACAAATTTTTCAAACTGCTGGTCTAGCTTAGCTTTATGAAATCTTTGAGGGAATGGGATTGGTGGCTTATATGGTGGTAGTGGTATGTATTTATCTGGCTCAGGTGATTGTTGCACAGGCTGTGCGTTGGATCGCACAGGCTGTGCATCCTGGTCTGTTCCTTCGGATTCCTTTTTGGCCCTATTCTTCTATACCATAGGTTCCAAAACCTTTCCACTCCTCAGTACCACTGCCTTGGTTTCCTTAGGAGCCTCTGATTGTGTTGGTAGCTTACCCTTGTCCAACCTTAGTGATGCGACTTGCTGTGCAATTTGAGTCTCAAGCATCTTATTATGGACCATCAGTTGGTCCATTCAGGTAGTAAGTTGTTGAATCAAGTCTCCTTGCTTCTGCATAAAGGTTTCTATTATTGATTCAAGGTTGGACTTAGGTTCAGGTGGCTGGGCTTGTTGTCTTAAGTTTGGGTCTTGGAGGGACATAGTTTTGTTGTTGCTGGGTCTGTTGGTAATGTGGTTGATGTTATGGGTAATGGTTTTAGTTAGGGAAACTTTGGGGTGGCTTGGGTTTTTGAGACCATGAGAAATTTGAGTGGTTTCGTCATTCAAGGTTATAAGTGTTTGAGAAAGCTCCACCTTGATTTTTCTGTCCATAATTTCCCACAAAATTTATATATTCAGCCCCTAAAATTATGTACCCATATTCAACCCAAAATCCTGATCATGTAAGGCATTCACATTACTTACAGCAACTGCGGCAAACTTATCCACCTTCCTTGAAAGAGCTTCAAATTTCGAATTTAACAAGGTAAAGGCATCTAATTCGAAGACTCCTTGAGGTCTCTTCCCCTCTTACTTAACCTCTTTCTGATCATTATTCCTTTGATAGTTGTTGTAGGCAATTTTTTCCAATAACATAAAGGCCTCGTCTTCATTCTTGTCCATTAAATCACCTCCAGCCACAACATCTATCGTACTTTGCATAACCGGAGAAACTCTGCTGTAGAATATTTGCACAATCATCCACTTCAGGACATCGTGATGTGAACATTTGCATTGAAGTTCCCTGTACCTCTCCCATGCTTCATACAAAGACTCATCTTCTTTGGGTTGAAATGAGGTAAGCTCACTTCTGAGGTTTGCAGTCTTCCCACGTGGAAAATACTGAGTCATAAAAGCCTTGGATAACTCTTGTCAATTGTTGATCGAATTAGGTGGAAGTGAATGGAGCCAATCCTTAGCCCGATCTCTCACAAAAAAAGGGAACAACCAAAGCCTTATAGCATCCTCAGGTACCCCATTTTGCTTCAACATTTCACAAATCTCCAAAAATTGTTGTAGGTGGACATGTGGGTTTTCTGTAGGGTGCCCTCTGAATTGATTCTACTACACCATCTGTACAAGGCCAGGTTTTAACTCAAAATTATTTGCTTGCACAGGGGGGCTTGTAATGCTGGGGCAAAATTTCCTAAAATCTGGGACCGCATAGCCCCTCATAATTCTCTGATTCTGTTCGGCCATTTTCGATTCGACTGTCTCTTCTGTTGGAAAAGTTGTAGTAAATTTAGGTTCGATCTGGTGTTCCTGCACAGGCTGTGCGATAGATGCTTTTGCCCGTGCTTTTCTAGATTTTGCTTCCTTCCTTAGTGCCTTAGCTATCTTCTCGATTTCATAATCAAACAAAAATTTTTCAGCATTGATGGCCCTTCGCATATACTAAAAAAACACAACAAGATCAAATGCAAGATGCTGAAAATGCAAAATAAGAAGTAGATAGTAAAGAGAACAAATAAAACAAAAATCAATTCTAATAAAATCTATTAACACAAAACAAAAAGAAAAACAAAAATGTCCAATTTAACAAAAAAATCAATCGCCTAATATTACTCAGGGATTAATCCTCAGCAACGGCGCCAAGAAACTTGATGCAACTCCGCAAGTTCACGGGTCTCAAGTAGTATAGTATAATATCGTCCCACAGGGAGTAATCGTGTAAGTACTAGACTTGGATTATTCAATTAATTAGACTAAGCAGTTGTGTAAGAATAGGGAATTAAATTGAGAAATTTAACTATGAAAAATAATAAAACCAATGCTAAACAAAGATGCGAATGTTTCTAGGGATTAATCTGAATGGATTGTGGTAAGCTTCAAGGAGGGTTCCACTTTTAGCATTTTCTATGGACTTCACTATATCAATTTATGAGGCGAATTCTGGTTGATAGAAGGTTGAGCCTAGAGTTTCATAGATCCTCTTTCAAGGTATCAAAGGAGTATTATGCAGTAATCCTAATCTATTGTCGTAGTCTAGCAATCAAGCATAACCCATTAAGTTCTTTGCTAACCTGGGTTTCCTCTCATAAATATAGTCTATGTCTAAATCTGAAATTTATAAGTTCACTGTTTTGGAGTTCTGTTATCAATTTTCACCTACCGATTGTCCAATTAACAACTAAATCAAGTAATGGTTGGCCAAAATAATTCCAGCAAGATTAATCCTAAAACAGAGAAAGCAAAACCATGAAGTCCATACTTATAAATCAGCCGAGATTCAATCTTCATAAAACTAATTAAAAGCTTCAACCCCAACCTTGAGGCTTCGGAGAAGCTGCTCACTCATGGTGGAATGAAGACTGCTATAATCAAAGTTAGAAATCAACATAAAAAGAGAGAAACTAGATACAACATAGAGGACGAATGGGTCCCCTCTCTGCATTGTTGTCTGCCCTAGCCCACATTGCGTGTGCGTGCGTGTCCCCAAGCTGGTGCCTCTCCTCCTTGGTGCATTAGCCTCCACTCCACTGGTGAGTCAGCCTCCTGAAGCTCACGTGCGTCAGCTTCGTTTGTTGCTGGTGGGTCTCTCGCATCAAGCCCTTGGAGCTGTCTCACCTGTTCTGTGTTCCTTTTGACATGGTGCATCCCTGGTGTGCATTCTTCTCTGCTTTGGCGTGATGCGTCCCTGGTGCTCCTCGTGGTGGGTCTGCCTCCATTGTTCCCTCGATGTGACAATTTAGTTCCTCCCTCTCCGTTAAAACTTAGCCTCTCTTACGTTTCTGTTTCTTCTTCTCTACTTCTCTCTGTGGTAATGTTTTTGGACTACTCCCTTACTACTGTCATTTTCTCCTTTTCTGCCAGCGTTTTGGGCTGGTCCTCTCTATTGGTGTGTCCCTCATGGAGCGTTGTTTTGGTGGTGCCTTTAGTGTTCCTGTTGTGGAATTAAAACCTCCCAATTAAACATAGCACCTGAGGCATTTTTTTTCTTTTTGTGTTGTAGTTTAATGCTTCTGCTTAGGATTGTTTCAGCGCTCCTTTACTACATTGTTTTACCTTGGACTCTCCTTCCTTCATTTAATTATTTTTGTGATCCTTTACTGTAACACCCACATACCCCCTGGGAGGATACATGGATGCCACCCAAGGCAGGACAAACAAAACCAAACATCACACTT
>JANVCQ010674692.1:0-15588 GCA_025531925.1 Erythroxylum plowmanianum | reverse complement strand
CAATTTCATTTAAACTCAAAACACCACTTTAGACCATAATTAGTCATAAACATTAATAACCTATCTTAATCTCATATTACAATTTATATTCTTGACTCTTCTTTTTCTTTGCATACAAATAAGTCACCATAAATTTCCTCATCTAATGCCACTTTATAATTCTAAAAATTCCAAGAAAATTCGGGGTCCAACAATTTACCTGTTCTATGCTACTAGCTCCCAATAAGAAGCATTGTACTCTGTAATCATTATCTTGCCCATATAACACACAGTGGACCTGCATGGCTTTATCTGTGGATGAAGAAGCTCCTTACATATTGTTCAATTGCTTAGTGAGGGTGGTAATTTGAGCTTGCAAGACTGTGACCGAATTAATTAGAATCATACCTTTTTGTTCCTTTATGCCTTGCCTACTCTCATTCAATCATATGCGACTATTACTTGCCAACTTCTCTAAAAGATCATGCGCTTCCTTAATGGTTTTCCTTATCAACGACCCTCTAGCATTTGCATCTATTGTCCCTGTTGAAGTCTGATTCACACCATTATAGAATGTCTATAGTAAGAACTCCCTTAGAAGGTTATGGTGTGGGTAGCTTCTTTGCAACGTTTTGAACCTATCCCAAGCTTCATATAATGACTCCCCATCATTTTGCTGAAAGTTTGTAATTTCCTTGATGATACGCATAGTCTTTGTCAATAGGAAGTACTTTGCAAGGAAGGCTTAGGCTACTTGATCCAATGTAGTAATCTAAGATGCACTAAGTGAGTTATACCATGCCTTGGCCCGATCTCTCAAAGTGAATGGAAATAATCTGAGCCTTACAGCATCATTAGACATCCTTTGGAATCTAAAAGGTCGCATATCTCCAAAAAGTTTGCTAGGTGGGCATTAGGATCTTCATTTGATAACCTATAGAATTGAACACTGTTCTGGAGTATGTTTAAGAGTGCCAGCTTGATTTCAAAATTGTTTGCTATGAATGTAGGCCTTGCAACTCCTTGTGGACTAAATTTGGGCCTGATAAAATCCATCAATGTTCTCTCGATCCCTCCTTGTTCTCCTTTTTTTGCCATATTTGTTTGAAGATTTTCTTGGTGCTTTGCTCTCCTTAACCTCAATTTTTGTCTTGTAATATTAGAAAATTCTTTATTGGACCTTTATGCTCCTTGTGTTCATGCACTTGCAAATACACAAGGAAAAGTATCTAATACTCTCAAATTAAAGTTACCTAAACTAAACAGTATACTAAACAAACAATCCCCGATAATGGCGCTAAAAACTTATTGATTGCAAAACCAATTCACTAGTTTTATGCTCAAAACCACAAGTATACGAGTTGTAACTTATAGTAAAGAACAGATATTGATCCCTCAGAGATTAAGTTTAGACGCTACTTAACTCAAACTGCTTCATTTGAGAGCCAATTTTAATGAATATAAACTGAAAAAATAAACTAAATCAAACAACTATCAATGAACAAATGATAAAGCAAAAGTGTAGAAACTTGGAATTCAAGATTTACCAATTTAATATCACTTTTTCCTATCTTATCTCCCTCCTACCTTGTTAATTGAATTGTGCCTCACTTGAGATGTCCTAAAGTGTTAAATACCCTCTCTCAAGGTGTAATTAATTTTCCTTAGCCAAATTAAATGGAAATGATTAAGCAATCTCTCAATCTATAGAATCAATCCACCAATTCATCTAGTTATGAAGTTATCATATGGGTAATCAACTAATTAGCCAAGATCTCTTTGTAATTAATCAATTAACTTGACAAATGTAGGTCTATAGAGTGCCAATTCTCATTGTATAGCCCTACACAATTTATCCAACTCAATTCCTCAATATATTGCAAGGTATAAGCTCAATATTCATCAAAAGCATCGTTCATTCAAATCAACAAAGTAAGAGTTCAATAAGTAGTTCAAAAATAATCTATACAAATAACTCAGCCACTCATAATGTCATTAATATCCCCAACAACCAGAAAATCCATAGTAAAGATGTTAGAAGAGAAAAAACGAAATAAGAACTAGATGAAGCAAGCTCCTCCTTTTCTTTGCCCAAATTTGGAAAATCTGGAGTTGATGTGCTCTTTGCCCAATTTGGAATGGAAATCTTGATTATGTACCTCTCTCTAGGCTCTAAATTTGGTTTTTAGCTCAAAGAGGCAAGTTCTCACGACACACTCTCAGCCCTGGGGATTTTTTCCCTTATACAGTCACAAGAACCTAAGAATAAGTGAAACTCGCATGTCTTTTTATGTTAGGGATTCCATGATCGTGGAATTAGCATGAATCCCATGATTGCGGGTTCTTGTCTTACAATTCCTCCACTTCTCTTCTTCTCTCTTGGTCCCTAGCTCAATCACAAAGGTGGCCACCCTCCATTCCTACATCAAAATGATCAATTCTTACCCTAAATTAACATCAAACATAAAAGAACAACCATAAAGATCAAACTAAACAAAAAAACATACAAAATAAGTCCTAAAACACAAAATAATAACCTATTATGTAAGAAACACATGCAAAATTCTTAGAAAAACACACACTAATTCACAATTATCAAGTTTTTCTCAATTCCTTCTTAGATTTATGAAGCTTGACAAATGTTGTGGATTGATCAGCTTTATGAAAAACCTTTAGCTTATTTATGAGGATCTAAAGTTTTCTCATAAATTAGTAGACTTTGTAACCTGTTATTCTGTTGCTCCAAACTTTATTCACTAGTTCGATGAACCCTTCATTGTTGATAAGAAAGTTAAAGAATTTGAAGTAAGCCTTGAAACGGGTTGAAGAGATGAAATTTATAACTTCCATACTGGAGTGATCAGAACATAAAGGAGATCTAAAATGAGCGTAAGAATCACAGAAGTGACTCAATCAAAGTTGGTTAACTAGTACTTTGTCCAATTTCTTCCCAATAGGACAATTTCCCTTTTGTTTGTTACTTTAAGTGAAGCACCAGAAGTTTTTATGGAAAATAAGAACAAAAATACATACGAGTGATCTAATAAAAATTCAAAAAACAATATCATGTTTCTTAATGCTAACTAAGGTACATAATGAATATTTTAGAAACTACGAATTGAAATTCATATTTCGATAAAAAAAATGAATTTCTCAATGGTGGAATATGAAAATTATTACTTTTAGTAATAACACATTTGAATATTACTTAAATTTAATGAAAGCAGGGGTTATTACCTTCTAGTGTTAAATCTTTGATAAGTCTTTCATTAAATCCAAATTTTAAGGACATAAGGAGCACAAAGTTGTCTATAATGTTAATTTTGAGTGTCTTCAAATTAGATAACCATCTTTTTAGGTTTTAAATTTTGGGTTTTCACATTGATTGCCTTTGAAATACCATAATTGATTACAAAAACTACCATATATTAATGCATATCATACCAAGACTTACTACACCCATTACATAATAAAATAGAAAATACCTTCCTAAATTAAAAATTATCTAACTCCTAAACTTTAATATAAAAATAATGTCTAAAAGCAAATTATACTAATTCTTGGTAAATCCAATATTACAATTATATAAAAATATAGCTCTAATTTTAAAATTACCATCTATCATTTCAATTAACCAATATGATTTCCCATATATTATACCAAATGATTGCATTTTATGATACATCCAATGATTAAAAAATTGAACCAGTTTGGTGGTTCAATCACAAAAACCTTAAATTGGCCAACTTTCTGGTTTGATTTTTAACTTTTTCTTTCAATTTACTTTAGTAACTAGTGTTTTAAAAACCAATTGGGTTATTAATTAATAATCTTGTTTTTGTAAACTAATCAACTTTTATAAACTAAAATAAACCAATTAATTTTAACTTATTAGTTTCCTCCTTCAATTAAACCTCAACTTTTTTTATAAGTAAAGGCAATTTCCTTCTTTAATCCTATTTCAATTCTTCAATTTTGTTCAATGTTTATTATATTGATTTTATGATTGTCTAATACCGGTTGAACTTTTGAACTTTAAACCTCTTATCTTACAAGTTGAATTTTTGTTCTATTTTTTAAAACATAGAATATGCTTATTTATATGATCATGTCTTGCCTTAAATTTAAATCCCAACATTTAATGCGTAAGAATATGTTTAAAAGAGGATAGGAATTTTTAAAATTGGGTCAAATTAGTGTCAAATCATTTGGATTGTTGGTGAAGAATTTGTGTAAAAATGAATGACAAACCACCCTCCATCAAAATTTATGGCATTATGAAAAGAAGGAAAGATTCACCCAGTAAAGGTCAACTATTTGTACGAAATCCATAAGAATAGGGGCTTTAAACCTAATAGGCATTTATAATTGTATAGGATATGAAACTAATTGTATGGTTGAGAATGCAGGGTACCCCAAATTTTCTTGAGATTTTTAAATATGCTTATATTATATTGACACCCAAAAATTTAATCGCATTTTAGTTTAATAAAGATGTTGGGTGGGATAAGCTGGATGCTATTTGGTTTCATATTGTTTGTGTAACTTTTTTGAAGTCAGTAGAGCAATTTGGTGTGAAATTTGTGTTTTAGTTTTAGGACTAATTGGAAACAATTACATATTGGTGTATTGTAATTGAATTCCTTGAAGACATATATATAAATCTTGTATGAAAGTTGTGAATACAATCTTAAAAAGACTAAGAGTTCATAAATTAAATAACCATTCTTGCATTTTTTGCATCTTGTATTTGCCTACACCAAATTTGGGAGGAGGGAGAGCAAGAAGCTTTCACTCCATGTTATTTTTTCTATATTGTTGAGCGTCACCCTTGCAATTTGGTGTTTTGTTTTACAAGTTATTTAGATATGATGGTTAAAAATGGGCACAATATATAGAGTTTCCTATATAATGCACCTAGCAAAAAACTTAAAGGTGCGTGATAGGCTTCCTTAGATCAACATTGCATGTACAATGTCCAATCTTGTTAGGGCCGGGTCTCGTTACCTATCCTGAGGTGACAATTTAAGATGGTCGGGTAATGGTCGTTCGAATGAAGAGTTGAAAACTAATATTGAGAAGAAAATTTTTGCCGTTAGTAGTGGCAGATTCGACATAACGAAGATATGGAAAAATTCCACAGACCTTTCGAGAGAAGTTCGCTGTGGCCAACATTTGGCTTTGCCGCGATGAAGTCCCAAGGTCGAGTGACTGTAGCCTTCAAGACAAATACGCCGCGATGAAAGTTTGGCTTCGTCGCGGTGAAGTCCTCGGATCAAATTCAAGAACCTCTTGGGACAAATACGCTGCAACAAAAGTCTGGCTTTCGTTGCGGCAAAGTGATGAGATCGTGCCAAAATGCCTTTTGAGGAAGGTTCATTATAGAAAGAATTCTGGCTTCATCGCGGCAAAACCTTTGAATTCCAAAACCCAAAACCCAACATTCAAAGACAAAACTTTGCACTTACACATTTCCAATTTCCTATAACCATTAACAACTCATCCAAAGAAAAATGTAAACATACACAAAAGATACTTCTTCAATTAAATCTCATTACTAAAATAACATAGAGTTTGAACAAAGCTTTAGTTACATATCAACCATTACATCGTTAGCTAAACACAAAATACAATGAATGCTTCTATTCGATATGCTGCTAAAGCTACCCAAAAGTAATTGAACTAACATAGTTACTAAATGTAGCTATCTCGGAGTTTCCAAATGCCTTGCAAGGATCAACAATCTTCTCATTCTGCATCTGAGGAGAAAATAGTGGGTTGAGCTACAAAGCTCAGTGGCTAATATATTTATAGCCATTGGCAACGAGCCACACACTCAAACATATATACATATATTTCTATATCTCATTTAATCTAGCAAGTCAATCATCCACAATTCTAGCTCAAAACTCATAGTTAAAATATCATCACATAAATCATAGCATATACATTTAACCCCCAAAGCATGACAATCAATTATACATTATGCTTGACAATTCAAAGATGCAATGCATAACAAATGGCTTGAGAGTTCCCATGGGTCGAAATGGTGAAACCGAAGTTTACACCATGAATAAAATGAGTCCATTCTTCGGATCTGATATGCCATAAGTGGGCAGTCAAGAGAAGGCTTAGTCAACGCGTACGTGACGAATGAAATGGCTTCTTTCTTGCCTAAACACAAGCAAATTTTATGCTCAATTCAATTCATCGCATATATTCATTCTGATGCATCTCATGCTTTTCTTCTTTTTTGAATATACAAAATGTTATGGAATCTTTCAAGGTATGACATAATAATACATCATAATGCAATTTCCAACATTCACAATAATTCACAATTAAGCAAGTAATCATACACCCACACAGGCAAGCAATTTGCCCTTTTACGTAATAACCACAAATACATTACCCACCTAATTATTTGTGAATCCAAGCTCGAGATTGCCTTTCCTCTTGCTCTTGGGTAAGGTTTTCTTCATTTCCTAAACCAACCAATTTTCTCATTCAATCCAAATTAAATTGTAAATTCATAAAACTTCAACAATCAAAAATGATAAAATTAAGCTTACACTTAACCTACCCATAGTCTATCTAGGTTAGAAAAACCAAAACCTAGTTTAGAAACCCTAAAAATCAAGATGGGTTTCTTAACTCATCTTCTTTCTCCCTTCATTCCCAATACAAAATCCCATTTTCTTCCTAAATCCTTTTATTTTTCTACCAAGCAACAAGAAAAGATGAACTTACCTTAACTTAGCCTAAATCTCCTTCTTTCTTCTTCCTTCCTTACCTCCCACGATTTTCTTCCCTTCCATCTTTCTTTCTTTCGTTTTACTCTTCTCTTCTTTCCCTCTTTCATGATTCTTCCCTTCTTTCTCTTATTCAAGATAACAATTTTTCTTGATCTTCCAAAAATGCCCCTTTTCTTTGTTTTTCCTTCCAATTTTACCCTTCTTTCATTTAATCTAAAGACTACTTACTCCTCAGGCTATTTAATACCATACTATAATCTAATTTAATTCTATCATTTCCATTCTAATTTCTAATTTCTACTCATGCCAACTAAATTAATGGACTCAATTCTAAAAATAAATAAAATAAAGCAATAAATAAATAAATGAATAAATAATAAATAAAAAAGAAATTGAGGTCCAACAATTCTCCTCCCCTAAAAGAATTTTGTACTTGAAATTCTTATTTAAGTCATTAAAGAGGTGTGGATACTTCTCCTTCATTGCTTCCAAAGAATCCCATGTTGCCTCCTCTCTTGCATGGTTCTTCCATAAAACTTTAACAGCCTCACTGTCTTGTTTCTTAAGACCTTTTCCTTAATCTAGAATCTTAACTGGGTGTTCTTTATAAGTCAAATCCTCCCTTAACTGAACCTCTGAAGGTTGGATTATGTACGAAGGATCCGATCGACATTTCCTTAATATTGATACATGGAAGACATTATGAATCTTAGACAATTCCAATGACAAAGCTAATTTGTAGGCTAAAGGCCTAATCTTCTCAATGATGTCATAAGGGTCAATGTATCTTAGACTAAGCTTGCCCTTCTTACCAAACCTTAAGACTCCCTTCCATGCAGAGGCTCTAAGAAATACTTTGTCTCTAACTTCAAATTCCATCTCCCTTCTATGTGCATCTGTATAGCTCTTCATTCTATCCTGAGTTGCTTTGAGTCTTTATTTTACTAGTTTAATCTTATCGACTGTAACTTGTACCAACTCAGGCCCTAAAAGTCTCCTTTCACCTTCCTTATCCCAACAACTAGGAGTTCTGCACCTCCTACCATACAAAGCTTCATAATGTGCCATTTGAATTCCTGAGTGGTACGAATTATTGTAAGCAAACTCAATTAAAGACAAATGGCCATCCCATGAGCCTTTGAAATCCATAACACAAGCTCTTAACATTACCTCCAATGTCCGTATTGTCCTCTCTAATTGACCATCAGTCTGTAGTTGGAAAGATGTGCTAAAATGCAACTTAGTTCCTAAAGCCTCTTGTAAACTTTCCCAGAATCTAGAAGTGA
Source organism: Erythroxylum plowmanianum (assembly GCA_025531925.1). Taxonomy (NCBI): domain Eukaryota; kingdom Viridiplantae; phylum Streptophyta; class Magnoliopsida; order Malpighiales; family Erythroxylaceae; genus Erythroxylum; species Erythroxylum plowmanianum. The sequence goes on along the minus strand of JANVCQ010674692.1, from coordinate 7,568 downwards.
ACCTAGAATCTCTATCTAAGACTATAGAACTTAGAATCCTATGAAGTGTGATTATATTCGTTTATGTATTTCTTGGCCAAAGCATTCAAAGAATATGTCTATTTAACTGGCTAGAAATGTGTTGACTTAGTTAGCCTCTCAACAATCACCCATATTGCATCATGCTTCCTGTTAGTTCTTAGCAATCCCATCAAGAAGTCCATTGTAATCTTTTCACATTTCCATTCAGGAATAGACAAAGGTTTAAGCTTACCGATAGGTACTTGATGTTCTGCTTTAACTTGCTAACACACTAAACATTTTTTAGCATACTTTGCAGCATCTTTCTTCATTCCTTTCCACCATAAGTGCTCTTTCAAATCTCTATACATTCTTATACTCCCTGGGTGCATTGTATATGGAGCATTGTATGCCATATCTAGAATCTCATCCTTCAACTCTAACATATTAGGAATACACAATCTGTTACCTACCACCATCAATCCATCTTCTCTTATCTGTATTTCAGAAGGTTTACCATTTTTAATCTCTTTTTTGAGCTTGCTCAAGTACTCATCTTGTTCCTGTAATTCCTTAATATTCTCATTTAACACTAGTCTTATTCTAAAACTAGCCAATATAAAACCAGATTCAACTTACCTCAGTGTCACTTTAAGTTTGGCTAATTCCTTCAATAAAGGAAGATATACTGTCTCAACATGTGCCATAGTAGACTTTCTACTCAGTGCATCCGCTACTACATTGGCTTTCCTTGGGTGGTAGTCTATCATCAAGTCATAATCTTTCAGTAGTTCTAACCACCTCCTCTGTCTCAAATTCAACTCTTTCTGGCTCATCAAATATTTAAGACTCTTATCGTCTATAAATACCTTGGTAATGACTCCATATAAGCAATGTCTCTATATTTTCAAGGCAAATATTATTGTAACTAACTCTAAGTCATGCTTAGGATAATTCATCTCATAAGGTTTTAATTGCCTAGAAGAATAGGCAATCATTTTATCTCCTTGCATCAACACACATCCTAGTCCCTTCCTTGAGGTATCACTATACACTACATGCCCTTCACTGCCCGAAGGCAGGGTCAAAATTGGTGTAGTTGTTAGCCTATTCTTTAATTCCTCAAAACTATTCTGGCACTCCTCTGTCCACACAAACTTCTTATTCTTTCTTGTCAATTTGGCAGGTGGGGCTGCTATCATGGAAAAGCCCTCTACAAATCTTCTGTAATAACTCGCTAAACCTAAGAAACTCCTCACTTTTGCTATATTCTTAGGTGCTTCCCGTTTAACCACAGCTTTTATTTTCCTCGAATCCACATGCACTCCTTGTTTTGAAATTACATGTCCAAGGAACACCACTTCCCTTAGCTAAAATTCACATTTATCAAATTTGGAATACAACTCTTTCTTCCTCAATGTCTCTAAGGCAATCCGTAAATGTCCCTCATGCTCTTTATCACTCTTGGAATAAATCAATATATCATTAATAAAGATTATGACAAATCAGTCTAAGAAAGGATTATAGACTCTTTTCATTAAGTCCATGAAGGTCGTAGGGGCATTCATTAGTCCAAAAGGGCATGACTAAGAACTCAAAATGCCCATACCGTGTTCTAAAAGTAGTCTTTGATACATTGGACTCCTTTATCCTCAACTGGTGGTAACCTGATCTCAAATCTATCTTGAAGAAAACCCTTGCCCCTTACAATGGATCAAACAAATCATCTATACATGGAAGCAGATATCTATTCTTGATAATGGCATGATTAAGCTTCCTATAATCCACACACATCCTCAACGATCCATCTTTGTTAGTTATTTAAAATAAATAATGTTATTTTTTGTATAGTTTATATGTACTAATTTATGGTAGGATATTCACATACTAATTTATAATATACACCAAATGGATGCGTTACCAAAATTATTGAGTGATCGAATATGGACAATCTACTTTATTTTTCTTTCAAACTCTTCGTGTCTCCTCCCAGCTCTAACTTTCACTCTTAAGTAAATGTTAATTATTATATTTTATTTTACATTTTACAGCAAACGTCTTTTTGGATGAGATTTATTTATAAGAATGGATCCTTTATTACGATTACAATATTTCAACCTTATTTTACTAAATCTTATCTGCACATTTATGTCATGTGTTGTTTACTGCGATAGTTTTTAACTATTTTCTATTTGTACGAAACTGAAACTCAAAACGTTGCTTTCAATTCCCATACGTGAATGGAAACACAAGAAATCGAAAACAACTGATACTATTGATCATATCAAATTACTTTCCTGCTAGGCGCTGCTGCTGCATAATTAGGGAAACTTTGATGGGCTGTGTTAGTTACAATTCAATCTTAATTGATAAGATAAGCCCAAAATCCAAATCCGACTCATTCTCCATAAATACAAAATTATCAACTCAAGTTAACATGGTTTGTTGTTGCTGTCACTAAAAAAATGTCGCAAATTGTTGAGGCCTTTGGTGACGTTTGTTCAAATGTCACGAAAAGAGCCAAGATTCTACGACATTTTATGAAAATGTCGCAAACGTCGCAAAATAGTGAGCGCAACGTTTTGTTGAAGAAAACATCGCAAAAGGCTTAGGTTTTAAAACTCCCCCATTCCCTTTCGCTCCCAATAGAACAACATCATGTCCCCCCCTAAAACGACATCGTTTTGATAACTTACCTAGTCCCCTAGCCCCACCAGAACAACGTCGTGTCCCCCTGCCTAAAATAATGTCGTTTTCATTTTCTTAAAACTTACACCACCCCCACCAGAACAACGTCGTGTCCTCATCCCCAACATGACGTCCTTTTGGTATTCTTAAAACTTACCCCCTACCCCTAATAAAACGACATCGTGTCCCCACCCCCCATAACAATGTCGTCTCATCTTCCATGTAAGTGAAAAATAAGATTTTTTTGTTAGTCCTGCGTACGCTTTCGCCTTCCCTCTCTCTCGAGCCACTTTATGTTTCACCAGTTGCTTCACCAATTTATGTCATTGTTTCACCAGTTTACATCCCTCTGTCTTCTACAGTTGGAGTGCTTCTGTGTTTTGGTGGAGATAAGTCATAGTAAATCCTTTGCTTGTGATGAATCCCATGTTAAATGTGTTAGTTTTTTACTCAGTTATAATCGATGATTTAATATGGTTTTTAGAATGTTTATTCGTTTGTTTTGATTATCTATAACCCAATGCATTTGGCTTTGCTTTGTGTGACAGTATGTTAAGGAAGAAGACATGATTTGTTTAGGTGATTTAGGATAATATGGTCACGGATTTGAAGTGTTCGACGAAAGTTCAGAATGGTTTATGGATAGTTTTCATAATTTTTAGATTGATATGATTTTGTTAATTCAATGTCTATATATACTTGATCTAGCATCAAAGATTAGGACATCCTTTTGCTATTGTAATTTAACATATATTGGTCGTATTTATAATAAATCAAATGGTTTAGAAAATTTTTATGGTATATGTCATCTTATTAAGCAGTATTGATTACCTTTTCCTTTTAGTTAAATGCAGAAGATATATATTTTTCAATTGGTGCATATAGATATATACAGACCATATAGCAAAGATCTTTATGTAGTGGGCATTATTTCATTACTTCAGTGGATGATTTAGCAGAGCAATATGAATTTGATGCATCATAAAAGTCAAGTAGTTCATGCATTGTAGTTTTGTTATAATGATATTAAATTATTTTGAGAAGTTTGCTAAGATTATAAGGTCAGATTATAGAGCTGAATTTTTAAGCAATGATTGTTAAAGGTTATTTAGTGAGCTAAGAATTACATAAAAATTCTTGTGTATATACTGTACATCAAAATGCTGTTGTAGATAGAAAACATAAGCATTTGTTACAGATGGTTATAGCTTCGATGTTTTAAACTTCATTACCTATGAAATTATAGGTAGAATCAATTCTTATAGCCACACACATAATTGATAGGCTTCCTACTTGAGTCCTAAAGTGGATATCACCTTACGAAATCTTATATAGACATACACTAAACTATGAACCCTTTAAAACCTTTGGACGTCTTTATTTTGCAACTAGTACCAACCCACATAAAGATAAATTTGACAAAATAGCCTACAAATATATATTTATTGGATACAATGAATGTTAGAAAGCTTTGAAATTATTTGATATTGACTCTTAAATTGTTCTTTATATCTAGAAATATGGTTTTTCATGAAACTTAATTTCCATATAAGTTTATCTCAACTTCCAAATGCAATATTGCTTTGTCAACCATATTAGTTGATTTGGACAGGCATTGAAATGACTTCTTAACCTACGCACCTATAGCTCAAAACACTTCTTCACCAACATATATATCAAGAAAACATTATAGTAAATATACTTGATTCTTCTTCACTTAATGAATTTGATCACTTTCTACTTACACGTGAAACTACTTTGACAAATTCATACAATTCCTCTAATATTTCTTAATTAAAAAGAAGTGATATAGTGATTCATAAACTTTCTTAAATTATTTTTTCATATGGTCTCTAATGATCATGATCATAGTGTCGGTATATAATATTTGTTTAAAGGGACCGTATTATCTTATCATACACCCGTCACTTACCTTTACATTCAACCTACATATTTAACATCCACATACATGTCTTTTGTAGTAAAGTCGTCAAATATCCAAGAGCCATAGTCTTATAAATAGGAATAAACTAGTGCAAATTGGATGAAAGCTATACACAAAAGTTAAATGCTCTTAATGTTAATCAAATACGGGAATTGTTTAAATTACCAAAAAGAAAAAGAGCCATTAGTTCAAAATGGGTATATAAACTGAAATTGAGCTTGATGGAAGCATTGATAGATTTAAATCCATTTAATAGCCAAAGGGTACAACAAAGTTGAAGGAATAGATTATGTAGACAATTTTTCTTTTATGGCTAAGATTGTTACTGCTAGACTTTTGTTGGATATGACATCTTCGTATTCTTAACCTTGACATCAACTTGTCATAAATAATGCTTCTTTTACATAGATTTATAGATGAATTGTACATGATTCCACTTGAGGGATATTCAAAGGCCAAGGAAGGTAAAGTTTGTCAAGTTAAAGGACTTTTGTATAAGCTTAAGCAAGCTTCCAGATATTGAAACTATAAATTTACCACTCTGTTGAATGAATTTGGTTTCATTCAATCCATCTATGTTCATTATCTCTTTGTAAAATCTTTAGGTACTCCTTTTATAACTGTCATTGTGTATCTTGTTAATGTTTTACTTACTGACACTTCAAAAGTTAAGTTACTTGAAGTTAAAAATTCTCTCTATAAGTAATTCACCATTTAAGATCTTGAAAATGCTAATTACTTTCTTAGGATGGAGATAGCTAGATCCACATTTGGAACATTAATGAATCAAAGAAAGTATATATTAGATATTATTAAGGATGCATGACTTATTAATGTTAGACTTAATTTCTGCTATTCACATTTCCACCACCCATTGCACATATGTTCATAAAGCCCTTATTTATTCCATCCTTTTCTTATTTTCTATCTAAGCTAGGTTTGTTTGACATTCAGTAAGCTCCATTTTGAGAGTAGGGGGATGTAGAATGTATTAGTTTAATTTGTTATCAATTGTAAATAATTATTAGTTAATTAGGTAAAAGTAGTTATTTTAAAACATTTTCAGCTTGTATAATGAGCTTAAACAAAATGTTGTAGTATAAGAAAATACTACAACATTTTTCACTATTTCTCGCAATCCGTACAATTAACAAAGCTTTATTCAAAGAATATTTCTATCTTTAACTTTTTTATTTCTTTCTTTTGATTTTCATCTTTTTTAATTGGCTTCATTATTTTGGTAACTTATCTCCTTTTACTAGTATATGATTTCTTCTTAAATATGCTCAAATTATTTAGTGATTTGTGATTGATCTCTTCACTATGAATGTGTTTGTTTTATAATATACTCACTTCAATTTCTTTATCATGGAGAAGTTGAAAAATAAATTAAGAGAAAGACACATTAAAGGTACATACAACCTTAAACCATCCCAAGGCAAAGATTAGGGTAGAAAATTCCTAGCAAGAAACCAACAAGAAAGAAAGCAACCTATTCCTTAACTAGATAGATGCCTACACCATACATCAGCTTTAAAACTTAGCAAGAGGAAGTACATCAAGTAGCAGAGTAAACTATAATCACAAAGTTATTAGTTGTCAAAATCATATTAGGTTCTATTTATAAGCCATATCCGTATTGAGGTTGGTGTTAAGGCCTAGAGCTAGTAGGGTCTCCTTTATCCATTTAAAGGTGGTTTTGAAAAGAGCATATAAGTCCATTGAGCATATATAGAACTAGGAAAATGAGAGATGAGATTTTTGGTTTTAATTTTACTAATTAATCAGACATGAAATTAATAAGTCATATGGCAATCATATATTTAATAGGTCTGTTAACATGGTGAGTCATATTAAAATCGTTCACTGTTGAAGTAACCTTTAGGCTATATATATAAAAAGTAAAAATTAGAATATTTTATCGCTACTTTTAAAAGTTATACCTTGTCCATTAATATATGCATATCTAACCCAAAAATAGGTGTGTCCATTATCTTGGTGGTTACTATATTAAACAATATCTATTCATAATATTTTATACATTCAATTGCAAAAGTTTAGTTCTAATTTATTGTGCTTTATGAAAGATACTATTTTCATGTGTGAGGAGGAGATAGTTGGAGGAGCCATTGGAAAACAAGAACCAGGTATGCTAACTTATAAGTATCAAGTTGCTAGATTGTTAATTGGTTTGTTTGTATTCATACTATAGCTATTGAATTTGCTCTATGAAATGCCATATTTTGCTCTATGCAATTCCACAAAAGTAAGGATCCTGCATTCATACATAAATAGAGAAATGAAATGGCATATTTTTCTTAATTTGTTTTATGACTTTTTTTATTACTCTCTCCCTAGTTCTCCATATAGTTTATTAAATAATAATACAAATTATACATATTAGTATGTGCAGAGCAAAGCTAATATTTCTATGGATGTCTTAGCTTCGATTATGTATTTATCAAAATTTCCTTCTTTTAATTTTTCTAAATTGTTAAACAATGGTTTAGGCCTTTCTTTATCTATGACTCTCATAAGTAGTTAGATTTCTTAGAACCTAACCTAACATTTTGGGGACATCAATTAGTACCCTATTGCCAATCATAAATGTCAAGCTACTTTTGGGCAATACCCCATTAGTGGCCATAAACGGTCTCCTCAACATGATGGGAACCTTAGTGGCATATTTTATGTCTATTATCAAAAAGCTCATAGGAAAAATTAGCTTTCCTACTTTAACAGTTAGGTTTTCTACTACTTCAATTAGATACCCAGTAAACCTTTCAAGTAATTAGAGTAGCACTATTGTTGGCTTAAGCTCTCATATTCTAAACTTCTTAAAAAGAGATAAAAGTAACACTTGCACCTAAATCACATAAGAAATTATGAATATTAGAAGCACTAAAATGGTATGGAATTATAAAATTGCCTAAAT
>JANVCQ010674669.1:0-15590 GCA_025531925.1 Erythroxylum plowmanianum | reverse complement strand
CGTCGTTACACTAACATACCTATCGTTCTTCATCAAGTTATTAAAATTAATAACTCATGCTTTTCAATATCCTTTTCATTTGTAAACATTTTTCAAATATTTTTTCTATAAAGATCCACCAACTAGAAACTTGCTTGTTCTTTTTAACATGCTAACATATATCTAACCCTTTAACAATTTTAAGCAAAGAAATTCGCTCATTCTCAATCCAAGCCCTCTAAGGGTATCCTGTGTACATATGAAGTCCATTATTTTATTAATACTCTAGACCCATCACATATCAAAGGAATTCATTCCTAATTGCTTTTCAGTTTACTTTATAAATTGCTATGAATCTCATTCCTAATTCAAATTTTAAGTTCATTCTTTTCCTTCATACTAGTTCGATGCTTTCCTCTTAATTACTTTCAAATGTAAGCATATCATCTTTATAATCCTCATACTCACTTTGAACACTCATATAATGATACTAGTTTAGTTTCATCGAACACCTTGAGGTCAAAACCATCTCAACCCTATCTACACACAAATCCTTTAATTCTTTCCATTATGAACATCCAAAACATTCACACAAAACCAATCAAACCTAAATAAACAAATGAAATGCATTAAATCAGTCCAAAACCACATCACAACAACCGCAACCCACAAAACCCATGCTTTACCTTCGGATAGTCCAGAGGAGAGAGGAAGCAGCACGTCGTCGGAGAAGACGGAAGCAGCAGGTCGCCGGAGACGGGGTAGGTTGGTCGGACGTTCACTGTGGTTCAACGTCGCCGGAGGAGAGGAGAGAAAGAGAAAAGGAGAGTCGGGGAAGGAGAGAAGAAAGACGGCCGCATAGGGGATTTAAGTTTATTTTGGCGACGAAAATGAACCGTCGGTATAATAAAAAAAAACCGTCGCAGCATAAAACTTCCTAACCTAGTTTCCCGACACCGTTTTGAAATATACCGACGGCTTATTTCGGTCGGTGAAAATTCTCTCGCCGACATGTTTGCCGACCAAAATTTAATTCCATCCCTATTTACAGACGGTAATATATTCATCGGCATATTTCCGTCGCTATAACTCCCCGCGAAATTTTCCCTCCACCGTTGGCAACGGATTTCTCAACCGTCGCAACTTTTCTTCCTTTCACCGACGGATTAGGGAGTCCCGTCGCAAATCACATACGATATACTTTCCGTCGGTATATTTTCGTCGCTATTTAACATTTTCCTTGTAGTGTGACTCCCTAAATGAATTTAAATGATTTGAATATATTGATATGAATAAGATGCAGATTCATGAATCTGAATAGTAATTTATGCTGTTACTGAAGACATATCATTCACTTCTTTTCTGTATTGGGACTCCCTTATTGCTTCACTTTAACCTTCTAGATAAAAAATTTCACCAGTATGTAGAAATTGAGTCTTCGCTGGTTCACTGATGTTTGAGTTTTTCATTACAATCTTCAACTAATTCCTTATGGCTAGCAATTTACTCCTGTTATTCCCTAACAACATTCAAACTATTCTTTATTTTTTATCTCTAGAACTACGGGACTCCCACAGTATAGTAAGCTTGGACATGGAACAGATAATGAGGTAAGTTGAAAAAAGATGTTTATTTTATTTGAAATTTTCTCGCTACGTTCCAATCTTCTGGTCTATTTGTTAATTATAATTTTAACTGATGTTTGGTAACTAAATCTTTTTAAATTTGAATATACCATATTGGTTAGCAATATTCTATGGTTTGGTTGTTCTTCTGAACTTCTATGTATGCTAAAATTAGCTTGGTTTTTGTTTGAATTAAACATGATTTTTGCATGTGCGATATAATACTAAAGATAGCTCAGTAAGGCTTGCTTATGAAACCCAACCTTGCCCAAGGGTAATAGCTTCACTTTCTAGGGAAACCATTGTCAAAGTTGCATGTCGATCAAACCGTATAGGTTATTAGCAATTTAAACTCCGACTTTTGAAATGCTAACTACTCCTATCTGACACATTTATTGATTTCTCAGGGGCATCCAGTGGCTGTAAATTCTAGCAATCATGTCTAAATGTAAGTATTTCTTTGTTTCTCTAACCGCAAATTAGACATCCTTCTTTATTCTACCCTATTCTACTATGCACCAACATTTGATAATTGCTTGCGATTATGCTTGTGTAAATGGGGGCTTTGGTGGTTAGGGAAGGTATGTCCTCATTTTCTGTAATTTGATCAGATGCAAAATATTGTGAAATTTAGTCATTGCTTAGGTTTAGACTGAATTGTTGAGAGTTTAAATGTCCATGGTGGTGCCTGATTATTAACTGCCTCTTTGTGATATAAATTTGGGCACAGAGGGCAGAAGGATGAGTGGGCACCTCGTCGTGTGGATGATTTTCAGAGACAGAATGTTTTACCTCCTAACACAGTCATTTTTGCTGGTTCTGTGAACTCTTCATGCACTGTAGGTATTGTCATGCATGCCTACTACCTGCATACTGAGAGGCTTTTTAAATTGTGAATATGGGAAGTTGGTAGAGAATTTAGCTAATGTCGTTGAGGATGGTAATCGGGACCAGCAGTCTGATGCCTTGGTTTGTTTCTTCTCCCATTATTTACTAGTTTTTTCCCCCTTTATGTTAGAAAGTTGTTTCCATGCAATTTTTGTGAAGCGGGTTTGTTATGTTGAAGTTATGTAAAATGGAGATGGGTTTATGGAGTTCAATTTGAGATAGGTTCCTGAGTTTTAGTTTATGTTAGATATTGTCCTATATTTGGTTCTTTCTAGCAGATTAACAAGTTGAACAGTCAATTTGAGAAGTGCCTTGCTTTTTATGTCAAAATTTTTGCTTGCTCTTTTCTTCCTTTACTAATTCATGCTTGATGTTTACCGCAAGACAGGGACTTAATAATCAAGTATATGAACTCCATATAAGAGCTCATAAAATCCCAACCATAACTGCCTATCAACAACATATGTTCAGACAACATTCATGGAATACGAGAAAGATGAAGATGAATTTCTATCTATGAAGATCTGACCTATGTCAAAGCTTTTATTTCTAACTGGAAGCTACTTATTAAATTGGCGGAGAAGATGTATTTCTTTATGAATAAGTATTCTATCTTGTTTTAATAAATGCTATAGATATTACTTCACTTACGTCAGTATTGTCTTGTAGATTGATCGAAAATACTTGTTATTCTAAATATGCTCCATTGTGGCAGAATTTTAGGTTAGCGTTTAGTAATTTATAGAAGTTTTTTCAAGTTTTCTAACAAAGTTTTTTGTGGACTTGTATGTTTATATGTCAACAAGTAATCAAGAATCAGAAGGATATTTTTGAGTGTACTTGAAATTTTTACTCTAGAACTTCCCAGTGAATAAAAAATGTTTAACTATGAAGCATGACTCTGAGGTGTTCGTCGTTGACTGAAAATTTCCTACATATTCTGATATTGTTTTGATTTTTCATATGCCTGACTTCATGCATTTACATTATGTTAATATAGCTTCTTGCTTTATTCATCTACATTATGTACACTCTGTTGCTTCATCATCGGAAAACGCTCATCATCTTTTAGTTCATTTTCGGAGCAACTTGTTCATTTAGAAGGCAATTCATTTTTCTTGTACATTCAATATAAGACATGTCTTACCTTCAAAGCTTTCGGAAACTCCTACCTCTGCAACATAGGATTGTTTGCCACAATCTTCACCAGTTTTGTTGTAGCATTGTTGTCGTAGATTTTGATGACAATTACTAATATGATTCATTCTTATTTTTTATTTTGTATTCCTGCAAACATAAATAAAAATTTGTTTTCAGACATTTTGACCTGATGAACTATTGATTTAATTAAAACCCATTGTATCTCAAAGGTAGGAAATTCTGGTGCCTCGACCTTGAACGAACAACAAAAACTATAAACCCAAAATCTGCACGTATAACAAAAGATAATCTTCCAAAAAATACGTCGTCGATTTAGAGATGCAGTGTTATAAATGAGGTCTTAATGACTTAATACCTGATATGATTAAATTACTTGACACAAACATTAAGAGTAATCAAGTAAGAAGTCAACAAAATCTCATAGTAATTAGATTTATTTTCTTCATATTCACAGTGAAACGTGTTAACCCAAAATCTGCACTCCCATAAAAAAGGTCTTAAGACTAAAATGTTGAGACTAATCAAGTGATAAATTACTAAATATAAATTGTAGCTGTTTGCATATTGATTGAAAAGCAAAATTGAATCATGATATGATTATTCTCTACATCCAAAGAACACGTGCCTGCACATCATATCAAGTCCCCTTCCCTCCCTCAATTCAATCATATTCTGGAAGAAAAAATCACAAAAGTAAATATGCACTGAAAAGTTAATCAAACAGTCTCATCGGTGCAGTGTAGTCTACTGTTAAAGTATGTCCTCCGTTTATCATATTTATGTCTTCCATTTATCATGTTTTCAATGGTTTCTTGGGGACAACAAATGCAAGTTAAATGTTTGAGAAAATGAAAACTATGTTTGCTTAACAGAAAACCAGTTAAACAAGACTCTAGATTAATCTCTGACTCTCGTCAGTTTCAAGTTGAGTATAAATGTACTCTTTCTTTATCTAGAGGAATATACCAAACACTTGGCATTTGATGCCTCCATTGTTTTTTATTTAAGGGACTTAACGTTAATTTAAAATGAAATAAGTAATGCTTTCTTGGATGAAACGAGGAGTCATCCCTTTGGTAAAATTTTGGCAGGTCTCAATCACGTCACTTTAAAATTCATTTATTTGGGCGGCTTTTTCTCTGCGGCTCTAACGATGCACACTTTTCCATGTATTATTGGTTTATGTTTTTTGTTATTTCGATGAAACTTGGTTAAATTTGCATTTTTTATGGTCTAAATTTTAGGTGAATGAGTTAAGTGAAATGGAGTAGATTAAAAATTGAAGTGTTGGATTTTGAAAAATGAAAGCCTGGAAATTTCTTTTTAGGAATTGTAAGAGGGTACAATTTCGATCCAAAACTTCCATGAATTTATTGTTATGATGTAGGTAGATTTTGACATAATTGTCTTCATGAAAGTTGTTGATCTTTCTCTTAACTTTCCATTGATATAAAATTTGCAAATTTTGGAACTCTGGATCAAAAGTTATTGAGTTTTGAAGTTCAGATATCGACGGACAAGAAGTTGAATTGCACCATCATGCATATGCACGACGGTGACTTTTGAGTTAAGTAGAAAAGCACCCTCGTGCAAAAGCACGATGGTGACTTTTGAGATATTAGGCAAAAGGCACCGTCGTGCGATGGTGACTTTGGGGTATAGTGAATTTGCAAAATTTGTCTGAAGAAGTCTTAAAACTAGAGGAGCTCAAGAAAATATGGCGACATTTGTGTTAACATTAAATTATTTGACAAACCAACTAAATTTCAAATTCTAATTTTCCTTTTAATCCTCCTTTTTAATGAAATATTGTTAATCATAAAGGATACAATTAATAAAATAATTAATCTTTAAATTTTTGTAATATTTAATTATTATCGATAACAAAAATATAACAACGATAACATAAATAACTAAAATGATTTTACTTTTTTTTAAAAAATAGAAATTGAAAGTAGAAAACAAAAACTAAAAAAACATTTAATTTCTAAATTATTACTTATATTCATCTCAAAAAAATATAAATTAAATTAAATACTCAATTAATTTTGCCTTTTGAGTCACAAAATATTATTTTTGTTGGTAGATATCTTATGTAAATATCATTATTTTATTGTCTCCTAACAAATAAAAATAATTAAATTACGAGTTTATTATATCATAAAAATTAACAATAATAAACAAATTATGATTAAGATTTAAATTTAATATTAGAATTAAAAATATAATAACAATTAACAATTAATCATGTACAGTTATAAATAATATATAAAATTAATATTAACATTCGATACTTAATAAAATAGTAATTATGAGTATATAGTGTATATAATAATAATGAACAAGTAATAATGCACAGTTATAAATAACATATTAAATTAATATTAACTTTCGGTCCTTAATCAAATAGTAATATGAGTATATAGTGTGTATGTTGATGATAAATTTTTTGTGTTGAATATTTTTCACCCTATAATTTAAATATCAAAATAATAATTATTATTAAAATAGTAACATATTCAACAAATATTTATATTCACAACTTAATAAAGTGATAATATTTTTACGAATAAAATAATTTGAATTATATAACACTTAGCCTTTTTAATTTTAAGAACAAAATTCTAATATGATTTCTGTTGATAAGGGAAACAAATTATCAGAGCTTGAAAATGTATCAAAATAATTTCTATAATTATTTTATTTTATCGGGTCAAAATAAATACATTATAATTCAAAGAGAAAACTGATTATATAAAATTATAATTAAAACAAAACACAGACTCTTTGCGCGCCTGTTCTTCTACTCTCTCTCGCTTAACTCTCCTTTCACAGATATCTCCCATTTTATCGCAGATTTTGTTCAAATTTTCCTCAAAATCTTGTAAGTTAGCTAAATTTTTTCTTAAAAGCTTGACATTTGAGACTACCCGAGTTGTCATTGTTTTATTTCTCCTCTATTCCTTTAATTTTCGCATATTTCTTTTTTTTGGTTTTAAAATTGGTCCTATTTCTTTGGCTGATATTTCCAGGTTTTTCACGAAACACAGGCTCTTTGCGCGCCTCTTCTTCTACTCTCTCTCGCTTAACTCTTCTTTCATAGATATCTCCCATTTTATTGCGCATTTTGTTCAAAGTTTCCTCAAAATCTTGTAAGTTAGCTGAATTTTTCCTTAAAAGCTTGACATTTGCGACCACTCGAGTCGTCATTATTTTATTTCTCCTCTATTCCTTTAATTTTTGCAGATTTCTTTTTTTTTTTGGGTTTTAAAATTGGCCCTATTTCTTTGCCTGATATTTCCAGGTTTTTCCCGCGTCATGCCTCTGAGATCGAACAAAAGTGTTGAAGAGATTGAAGCTAAGCTGAGAAGTGAAATGGCTGTAGACATGGCAGCCGATTACAACGCTCCTTTTCCTATTTATTCGACGGAAGAAGGGTCGAGGTATTTGACTCTTAAAAAAAAATGATTCTCACTCCGTGATATTTCGATTTCGCCCTCTTAGAACAGATAGGTTTAAAAGATAAAGTGATGGCATTCTCTAATAGAGGCGGTTGGGGACATTTTCTACAGATAAATTATGCCGTTTCTTCTGAACTCACATTAGAATTTTTCACATCATTGAAGTTTCAATCCAACAAACCTAAGAAGTTTTGATTCAGATTAAGAGGTGAGCTTTATAGATTAGATGAGAGGTTGTTACGGGAGGTTTTCCAGTTTCCTAGGTTACAGGTGGAAGGTTCCCACCAAACCTTCTCAACTACAACTTATTGGAAGTATTTGACTGATTTGCCTAAGTTCGATCCTCATAATGCATCGAATTCTTACATTTTTTCTACTGAACGGTTGCTGCTCCATAAATTCATGTGTTATGTTGTCTTTGAAAAAAGCCAAAGCAACAAATGCTCGAGTAAGGAACTGACACTGTTATATTGCATAGATGAAAGGTGCACACCTAACATGTTCGTTCATTTTTCCAAATCTCTGATTAAATCTGTGACAAAGAAAGGAACATCGATAGGAATGGGCTATTTAGCTACTGCTCTGGCTAAGCATTTTGAGGTTGATGTTAGCGGGCTGACATTTATGAAACGTCAGTTTTTTGATGTTACATATTTAAGACGCGCAAAAATATTGCTACATGATAAGATGCAGCTTAAAAATCATCGAACGTGTGCTGCATATAAGTTGAAGTTCTCAGCCGAGTTTCCAGTTCTGTCACTCCCATCACGTTTCCCAATTTAAGTGAAGACGAAGCTGCACCCAAGGATAGGGAACGAGTGTATAGATTGTTGGTTAACACTTCCAATGACACACAGAACCAACTTAATGTGATGAATGAACAATTGCAAACGATTGCCCGTTAGCAGCGAAAGTTGGAGAAGAAAATTCATACAGCTTGGGAGATGGCAGGATTTCACATCCCATCTCCACCTTCATCATCTCCATCTTCTTCATCAACGTCAAAATATTCCTAATTTCTTGTATTTGTTTCATGCATTTCCTTTTTTGATTTTCTTAAATTTTATTTCATTATCCATCACTATTAATTTTGTTTTGCCTTATTGAATTAGGCAATTGTTTTAAAAGGCTGGAACTGATTAGTATCAATTATATGCAGATGTGAATATTAGCTCTGTTTGGTGATTATTGTGAAAGAAAGAGAAAAAAATTAGAAAATGGGAAAGATAAAAGAAAAGAATGAGATATTAATTGTATCATAATAGAAATAGGATTGAGCAATATACTTAAAGATTGAATTAAGTAACTCTTTTGGAGGACTGGAACTGATTAGTAGCAATTATATACAGAGGTTAATGTTAGTTCTTTTTGGTGATTATTGTTAAAGAAAGGGGAAAAATTGGAAAAAGGAAAGAAAAAAGAAAAAAACTATATATCTTAGCAACAAAAAGCGTAAAAAAACAAAAGAAAGAAAACAAAAAAATGAAATGCAGGAACAAGAAGAACTGAGGAATAATTGTTGATATTTGTTACAAATAATTTTGGCTCGTTTTGCATACTTAACACTCTACGAGTCTATGATGAGGCGTGAACTTTCCTTCACAAACCCTAAGGTTTTGCTCTGTTATAACCCTTGCCAAAGTTCTTTTCGAAAAAGGATGTATTTTGTCATATAAATTAAGATCGCGAGTAGCTTAAAACTTTGTGCAAGTTTTTCTTGAATTATTTATGGAAGTCTGGGTGTTATAGATTAAATTATAAACGTTTTGCCTTAATAAAAATTCAAAATATTTTAACGATGCGATTATAGAAGAATCTTTACTAAGAAAACTAACATTAAATTAAAGATTTTTTATATAATTATATTATTATTTAAACACCATGATTATATAGCACTCTTTACTGAGAAACATTTATATAAAATGTCAATTTTTTATATTATAATGTCATCATCATCACCTAGGCCGAAGTCCCGCAATGAAACGGGGTCTGGGGATGTCTGATAGTACGCAACCTTACCCCTACATAGTAGAGAAGCTATTTCCGGTAGACCCGCATGCAAATGAGACAAGATAAGTATGATGTAGAGTACAGAGGGAAAAATTATTAAAGAGATAAAAATTACATTAAATACATAAATAAGAAAAAAGACAGGGTATATGGGATTTAAAAGGAGAAGCTTGTCTGCATAATAAAGAAGCACCAATGTAACGAAGTGTGAAAAACAAAAGGACTTATAAAGCTTAGAACAGTGGCTACGCAGCGTAGTGCCGTTTTAATAAAAATAAAAATAAAAATAAAAATAATGTTAATAAGAAAATAATAAATACAACAAAAACTAAATACTAAAAAATTCAATAAATAATTAAATAGTATGAAAAGACATAAAATATAATTAGGATAGATAGTAATGATAGTAGTAAAATAAAAAGACACTCTTGGTACTAACACCAAAATTAAGACTAAAACTAAAACTAAAACTAATAGTAATACTGATAATAATACCAATATTAAGAAAAAAACTAATAATAATAATAATAATAATAATAATAATAATAATAATAATAATAATAATAATAATAATAATAATAATAATAATAACAACAACAACAACAACAACAACAACAACAACAACAACAACAACAACAACAACAACAACAAGAAGAAGAAAATAGCAAGAGAATGGCAAAAACGAAAAAGCAAAGGACTTAGGAAAACTAAAATGAAGCCACGTTAGAATGTGAGGCCTGCCAAAGAAAGGAGTAATGCGCAGAGGAGACGAGAGAATTGAATGAGTACAGCTTTAACAACAGGGAGGTATAAGGAAGCATCCTGTATGTTTGCCAACCAACGGTTCTCTTGTCAGGAGGCTCAAGAAAACTAACGAGGGGATATGTGTCAGAGACAGAAAAATATAGCATACCGGAAGCTCAGGGAAGTTAATGAGGGGACATGTGTCAGGGACAGTGAATTAGAGTGTATCGAAAGCCGTGTAAGACGCCGAGCCTCTCTATTCAAGACATTAACTTAGTTGAGTTGTCAAGTGCTACATTGAAGTAAAGAGGATCCCAAGCTAATTTGCTGACCGACGAAGTTAGACGGTAAACGTTTTGGTGATTAAAAAAAGGAAACTTGCTTGTAGCTCACAAACAACCCTAAAGTACACAAAACACTAGTCCAGAAAAAAGGAGATCACTGGGAGGCAAGCAAACACAAGCAACTACCAAGGATATGGCTATAAACAGTAGACTAACGTGAAAAAGACCATACCTTACAGACAACAAACGTTAATATAAATTGAAGGAAGCAAAAAGTATAAATGTGCACCTGGATGCTGGTCGTTGTGAGCTGATGCAATTGCCTCATGCCATAGATACAGTAATAAGACAATAAAGCACACATTATATATCTATGTATAGCTCTTACCCGATGGACTGGTATGGCAGATTGTACTGCAAACTCCCACCACTGGCCTGATACTGCGGCTGGGTAGTTGCAGAAGGTTTCTCGGAGCGATCTTGGTGAAAGTCACTAACCATGTGCATCTATAAACCCTAAAATGAGAAAAACCCCTTCTTGGGTGCACCATTAACTTTTCTTTAAGGTGGGCGATTGATATTTTCAATTCCTGAAATGAGGAATCTTCACGTACCACACCTGCTTTCTTCTCTAGCTAAACCTTCAAGCTTGGGCGATTCTAAAGCTTGAGAAACAGCTCACACTTCAACCCATTTGATGATGATTCAAGAAAACGAGAAAAAGAAGACTTGTAGCCTCTAGTGATGAACTGAAAAGCGCTTGTATGTATATAATAAAAAACAAAATCGAATTATTTTAACGCGGTGATTATATAACAATCTTAAGTAGAAAGCATTTATACTAAATGTCATTTTTTTATATCATTATATATATATTAAAAATCACTCAATAAACATCAACAACCCTCGCAACCGTAAGAGTAGAATTTGGATTGTAGCACACTCACTTACCTGTCCCATGTTTTTCGTTCAGTCTCTATGAATTTATTCTAGATGGCTATGATTTTTGTTGGAGAGGTTTAGCTATATCTTAGGAGTCCAATGATCCAAGCCTCATGTCATTTGGAGATCGGAAGAAGAAAATATTGCCAGAAAACCGTTGCATGTTCATCAACTAGCAATCCTCAAAGTCGCGATCGTGCATGTACACGATTGCGATTTCCACTCTTGACCTGCAAAATCGCTATCGTGCAAATACACGATCGCGATTTCACGCTTTCCCTCCAAAATTGCTATCGTGCATTTACACGATAACGACTCCCATTCAAAAGCCTAAAAATCGCTATCATGCATTTGCATATTAGCGACTTCCCTTAGTCACATGCCCAACTTCAAACCCCCATAAATTTTGATCCAAAATTTCAAAAACTACAAACTTTATATCAATATAAAGCTAAAAGAAATATCTGCAAGTTTTATGAAGACAATTTTCTTAAAATCTTCCCAGATCAATCACTTAATTCTTTTTTAATTCGTTAATTAATTATATACAAATTACAGTTGATAAAGAAAAAACTAAGTTAATTTACCTCGTAACTCTAAACTTAATGTAATAATGATGTTTAATTTTATTAAGATTTATTAATGACTTACTTATATTTAAATTGACCAATAAATTAATAATATTTAGCTTATTTATTTAATTTCGTTTAGATTATTTTTAGGCAGAACTGTAATCACTTAAGTAATTTTTAGTATATAATTAATTTTTATTTACACTTAATATTTATTTTTATAACCTTATATTATTTTGACCCTTAACAAATTTACCAAGAAAACTAACATTAAATTGAAGATTTTTTTATACAATTATGTTATTATTTTAACACCATGATTATATAGCCATCTTTACTGAGAAACATTTATATAAAATGTCAATTTTTTTATATTATTATGTATATAATAAAAAACAGAATCAAATTATTTTATCACAGTGATTATAAAACAATCTTAAGTAAAAAGCATTTATACTAAATGCCATATTTTTTATATCATTTTATATGTAATAAAATTCACTCAATAAACCTCAACAACCCTTGCGACCATAAGAATGACATTTGGATTGTAGCACGCTCACTGACCCGTCTCACCTTTTTCATTATGTCTTCCTGAATTTATTACAGATGGCTATGATTTTTGTTGGAGAGGTAGAGTTATATCTTACGAATCCAATGATCTAAGTTTTGTGTCATTTGAAGATTGGACAAAAAAGATATTACCAAAAAGCACGATCGTGATTTTCAGACTTTCCCGAATCAAACAATTTCTTCATACAAACTTAACTTCTCTCATCTACTTTCTCCTTTCACTTTTCTTCTCCTTGGACCTAAATAAATCACATTTCTTGTTCCAGAAAAAAAGAGCAAACATAATATTTCCTATTTCAACAAATTAATAAAGACAAAAATTTGGGTTGTAGCACACTCATTTACCCATCCAACGTTTTTCACTCAATCTCTCTAAATTTTTTCCAGATGGCTATGATTTTTGGTAGAGAGGTAGAGCAATGTCTTGTGAGTCCAATGGTCTAAGTCTCATGTCATTTGCAGATCGGACGAAGAAGATATTACAAAAAAAATGTTGGATGTTCATCATAGCTTATGATTTCCTTGCTTATCTTGCAAAGTCGCTATTGTCCATTTACACAAAAGCGACTCTCCTTAGTCATATAGCGGGATTCAAACCTCCATAAGTTTTCGCCAAAAACTCCAAAAATTTAAAACTTTATATCAGTAGAAAACTTAAAGATAAATTTACAACTTTCATAAAGACAATTTTATGAAAATCTCCCTAGATCAATACTGCCGCTTTACTAAAAAATCTCTAAATCTTCAAACACCAGATACCAATTATGTAACTCTTATTATGCTAATTAATATATATTTAAACACTGCCAGTCTACTCTCATTTAAATAATCTATCGCTTAATTCTGAGTTCATTTGTTTATTATTTGTATATAAATTACAGTTCGTAAACGAAAACTAAATTAACTAACCCAATAACTCTAAACTTGATTTAATTATAAGATTTTATTTTATTTACATTTTTAATGACTTACTTATATTTAAATTGATCAATATATTAATCATATTTAACTGATTTATTTAGTTTCATTTCAATTGTTTTTAGACGCATCTATGATCATTTCAATGATTATTAGCATATAATAATTAATCGTAATTACTTCTATATTTTAAACTATTTAATCAATTAACTTTTATTTACACTTGATATTCATTATTATTACCTTATATTATTTCAACCTTGAACAATTTCGCATTCGTTCTTATATCATTATTTTAGATGCATAAAATAACCATTTTCCCCCAATATTAATATTTCACTCTTGATCAATCAATCGCGCCGTATAGTTGTCTTGTCCTGATTATTTATTTTTAGAAACAATTCATTAACTCTGTATCTTTTTACTCTTTAAATTAACTTCTATAACCTAACACTCACGTCATATTACACCTAACAATTCAAACAACTTCTTCGTGCAAGCTTAACTTCTCCCATCTACTTTCTCCTTTTATTTTTCTTCTTCTTGAACCTAAATAGATCAGATTTCCTGTTCCAGAAAAAAATAGAAGTAACATTTCCTATTTCTGCAAATTCAAGAACAGATCGTTGATATTAATAAGTTATTCTTTTATTCCTTATTTTTTACGTTTTAAAAATATCTATCATTTTTATATTGTGATATCTTATCTACTGTTTATTCCATTTTTTCTTTGCTATTTATAGCATTTAACCTCTTATTTTCATGTTGATGTCGTTAAATAACAAATTTTAGATTCTTGTAATTATATTGTGTTACAGAATTATATTATGTTAATGTGCCACATTTTTTGAATTATGCTATCTTCATTTTCCATTTATTATTATCCTGTTTTGTAAAATACAAAAATTTTTGCATCCACTGATATTTTGAACTTTCAATTGCACTTTTAAGCCTAGAGTTTTGAAGAGGATGTGTTAAGAATACAGTCTTATTTAATAATTTCATAAAAATTTTTTGTTAATTATTATATAAATAACTCATTTATATATAACTAATCAAATTTTATTCCATTTATATTTTTATATTGTTTTGACTACATATTAATGATCATTATTAAATTTGTTTATTTTAAATTGTTGATAATATGTTATAGGTATGTTTAATTATGTTACCAAAATATATTATATAATATTCTACTATACTTGTTCATCGCATATTCCTTTTCATTGATATGATAATTAGTTTGTTGTTTATTTTTCCATATCTCATGACTTAGATAAATTAGAGATAAGTTTCTAATTGATAAGATATTAAAACCATAATTTCATTAGTTCAATAAGTTGTTAATAAAAATAAATAAATTGAACCATTTCTACATATGAGCATAAGTTTGCTATGTGTTAGACAAAAATACTTCATTATTTGGTACACTCTTTTGATTCCTGAAAATTTATTTTCCAGCAAGATGCCTATTATTAAGCGAACATCCAAGCTTATACGATGTGAGGCACAGAAAAAACACATTAGCAACATGCATATAAAGTTGGCTAACATGTGTTTAATGCCTGCTGATGATCTGATATAGCATGTTATTTCAGTTAATAACATCATGCAAGAGTTATATTTTGAAAGTTGCCTAGCTTACGCAGAGGTTGAAGTAAAGTACATGAGTTTACTTGGAACATTACCTCAACCTCAAGGCAAACTGTTACAAATACTCTGGAATACTATTGCTATATAAGTATTCATGTAACTTAGTTATATAAGTATTCATTTACAGTCAAATTATTAAGATTTAATTGTTACATGACTAATGTGACATTAACACGTATATATATTTCTTTCTTATTATAGAAATTTAGTGTTTCCAAATGGCTACTACTTTAAAGAATATTATTGTTGAACTTAATAGTAAGCTTATACTTATCTGATCTGTATCAGATGATAGAGTCACTAAATTTGATTTAACAAAAAAAAATCACAATTTATTTAAAAATTACTTATTTAAATTAACTGTTTAAGATTGCTTCTACTCTAATTTAGATAATTTCCAACCGTAACTGTCTTAACTTTATTTGCATTTCTTCACTCTTCGCATTTGTTTTTTTGATATTTAATTTGCAACAAAACATTTAACGTTTTGATCATGTCTTTCTTGAGCTAACTTTTCTGTACATAAGAAAAATAAATAATCGAAGCTTGAAAATGTATCAAAATAATTTCTATTTTTATTTTATCGGATTGGAATAAATAGATTATAATTCAAAGAGAAAATTGATTATACCAAAATTACAATTGACACAAAATAGAGGAAAATTGTAGAAATGAATTAAAATGTAAATGTGCTTTCCAAAATTTTAACTATATTTAAATAATAAAATAAAATTTTGCCACTCTACACTCATCCAAATTAATCAAGCATGTGAAATTAAT